>WOGN01002453.1:0-16717 GCA_015342105.1 Leptinotarsa texana
AAATTGCACTACTCCTGTAGTGCCCTTGAACCCACCTCAGAATAATATTATTATCTACCTAGGCTTTGGCTATATCTTGGTGGCACTCTAGTACTAGCCCTGAGGTAATACGTTGTCTGTTCAAGGCTAATAGGGCTTGTCTACTATCAGTGGAGATTGTCATGTTTTAACCAGCAATTCCTCTCCTGATTATTTCTTTAGTGGCGATTGAGATACCAGCCAGTTCTGTTTAAACCACGCTCGTATTTTTTCCCGTTCCCCACTTAATGTAGAGAAGATAATAGAGTGACTGAAATATTCTGACTCAGTTTCAGAATAGAAATCGGCAACTTCAATGACAAAGTTCCTTATTTTTGAAGCTAGAAACCGATCATTCCCTTTTCAATAACATCTTTGTATTCTTCGGACGCTGACACTTTTTCAAAAAAAAAATATAAGCAAACCCCCCATTCATCCCAAATTACTCCATTGATAAAAATGTATATATCAACCCAATAAGAAAATGATTGTGGAGGTGATGTGGACTAGCCACAAGATTGTGCGATTTGGCAGTAATAAAGCTGTAAGAGTTCCAACCCGCTTCATTCTGGCGATTTTGGACCTCAGGCCCAGCTCGCACGAAAGGGACAAAGGTCCGCGCCTTGTCTCTGCCAGACGTTCATTATGTGTAAACTGAGCCTTAGCCTTTAAAACCCACATCAGACCACCTCCACTCCTCCACTTTTGCGTCATTCAGTCGACCAATCAGAAGCTACCGCGCGTATAGCAGAAAATTTAAATCAGTAGATGAACAAGGCGTGTACGAGCACACTTCAAGGACGCGCGTCGATAGTGAGAATTTACTGAGTTGGAGAGCGAAACTTGTGACGTAATCAAAGCAGAAAAGGATGGAATGAGTATTGGAGATATTCAAAGAGCGAAGCCCGCCTTGGGACTCCGCCTCACCCTTCGGGCCCCCTTGTCGGGCACCAGTCACGTGGTGATTGGCAGCTAAGTGGAATTAAATTAAAAACACTTATCGGTATGAGAATCGAACCCAGGTCGTCGGCGTCCTAGGCATTGTCCTTAGCTTCGACACCAACGTGGAATAATGGAAGTAATTGGGAATTGTTGATATTTATGGCGGTTGTTTTGTCGGAACCGAAATTCACTCATTATCAATACTTATACAGTCTCTATACTATACAGTCAAACTTTTCTTGTGGGGTTTTCTCAAGTCGCAGGTATATGGGAATACGCCACAACCCATAGCGGTCTTCAGAGCCAACATAATCCATGCCATCGATCAAGTTTAGCCTGATTTATGCACCAGAGTCATGGAAAATTGAATGTTTCTGATGCGCTCTACCCAGAGAAGCCGTGACGGACATTTAAACGATATTCCACACATAATGACATTAATAGCTCTTTCAAACGAATAACACATTTCAATATTTCACACAAACTTTGTTTTAGTTAAGTTTAAAGACGAAATACCCTATATTTATCTATACTGAAAATCAGTTGAAAAGCACAGCCCAAACACAACGCATTTAAGATCCAACACCAGACAACGTTATTTAGACCCGCTACTGAAATTACGCTGAACCACAAATCCATTTACTCAACTGTCCCCAAAGAACAAGCCTGAGTAAATAAGCCCCGTTAAGAAGATTCCATCAACTAGATAGACAGAGAACTCAATACTCGAATATCAAGAATAAAGGAGGCTCCCCGAAGCGGTCAGTTGCAAATCTAAGCTTCTACATCGACCGCCGAACAAGATTCGTCTTCAGTCTTTCAATGCAGCTTTAAACTGCAACTAGTTGAAAGCCAGAGCACAACCACAACGTATTTAGCATACAACACCAGACAGCGCTATTTCAACCGCTCGTAGGTCTTATCAGTAGTGCTAGCCTGAACAACAAATGTATTTCTGGACTCAACTGCTTTTGAAGAACAAGCCTGAGCAAAATAGGGCGATGACATATCTCCTTAAGGACGCCATCTATGGGATAGGCATAGAACTCAATCCTCGAATATTAAAGAGACGAACATTGCCCTTCAACACCCAATAATAACTAACCCCTTATGAATATTTACGTCATTTTGACAAGTCAACTCGCTGTCAACGAAATTTAAGGAACATAACTGTATGGAAAATCGCAAATAACCATGTTGCTAGTAGAAAATATCGAATCTCCAGCCCCTGTTAAAAACAAAAACTGTATATGCAGAAACCCGAACGAGAAAAACGAGATAGATCAAATTCCACCCGATGACTCGGCAAAATTAGAACTCTGCAAAAGATGTTGCTTCAACGGAAAGTGCACAATCAACCAGCTACTGAAGATTTGCCAAGAGGATCCCGACATCATAATGGATGCTTTCAAAATGGCTACGGCAGATGAAAAATGTCTGCCAGAAGTCGAGTTAACTAATGACCACCCCCAGAACAAAGATGATAACAGTGATAAAAACGTAGACCCGCAGAACAAATACCATTTTTTGATGGTCGACAACTCGACGAGTCTCTATGTGGTTCAGCAGCAAGTGCCGGACAACTCTCATGAAGCAGAGCAGGGCGACAAAACGGAAGAAATGAAGGAAGAAAGCAATTATGATACTGAAGACCAAGAGCGAAGCCAAGACATTTTTGAGGCATTACTTCAGAACAAGGTACGTGACATTTTTTTCAACCGATATTCGAATTTGAAATACAATAAATGTTAAGGGTTTTGTAGTGGTTCAATTTTTAGAAAGAAATAATGTTCAATGAATGAAATGTGAATATTGAAATACTTACAGCGATTAGGTATATCAACACACACCAACATACCAACCACACTGTATATTTTTAGGTAAAGGAAGACTGAAGAGGGTGTCACAAATCATATATAAATCTAAAAGGAGACAGTTCAATTCCATTGCAAAAAGTGTCAAATTAACTGAAAGAACCATTTGTTCAGGCCAGTCTGACCTACACTGTTGGTTAATGGACCGACACCTATCAGAAAACAACTATTCCCCTGGCTAATACCAAGAAGGACGTTGGATTATATCCAACAGGCCTGCCCTTAACAAATTGTTTTTTTAATTAATTTGATTTACAGCCAGTCTTCAAGTATATCCAGTGAATGTTCGATTTCCTATAGTTTTACAGATATTGCCATTTAAGTACTACTCTAAGTTTTCGAAACAGTATTACTTTGATGAAACCTTAATATTATTTATTGCATTTATTTCACTGTCGCTTTCTTCGTTTTCCTTATCGTTTTCCTAAAACTAATCCAGGTTCTAATTGAAACTGTCTCTATACATAACAAATTAAAACAATAATTTTCTTTCGCTAAAAGCATTTCTTGAGGTTTAACTGAAAAACATCTGACTTTTTTAAACTATTTTTACTCCAGTTGTGTCGCCCTTTTTTCTGTTCGAGTTTTCTTACATTTCCTTATTGTTTCAATTGTTCAAATATGCATTGGTTCTTATTTTTCTTTCTTCCTCTTCTTTCCCTGCTTCTTTCTATTTCTTTCTTTCTATACTTGCACCCGTCATCTCGTTGTAATTATTTGTTATTGTATTCATTATTAACTCCGCTTGAATCTTCTATCTTTAGTGGTACAACCTATTCCGCCGGTATATTTGAATTCTAGCCGACAGCTAACATAGTATGCACGTTTTTTTTAATAAAATATGTCTGTCAATTCTTTTATACTACACAATTATTCGTTGTCACAACTAATAATGAACGGTGGGCATTTCATATTTCACAGTACTTACAAATATAACCTCAAATTAGGAGAATGGCTCTGCCCAACGTTCCGCATACTGAAATATTCACATTGCCAGATATTAAGTTGAGTGCTAAGGAATTTCATGAAATTTATCTAAAATCATAACATGGGGTTTTCACTATTGCTGCAATTCGAACATAAAAGCGATTCTAAATTAATAGGTTAGGCATAACTTTAATTTCGGCACGGCGATTAAGATATCTAGTTGCGTGCTACACATTCAGTCGCAATAATTGGGTTTGCAGTAAAATCGAACGTATTTTTATTGTCTGTATTTTTCATTGAGATGTACAATCACTAAGAAAATCAATGAGTCCTAACTATCGAGTTTGTTTGGATCTCGAATCTGGTGGATTACTGTACTAATAATTCAAATAGGTTCATAAAATATGGAAATAATAACACCTGTAATGATTTATTTTTAATAATTAGTTTACTTGGTAGAAACAATGCAAAAAAAGTAGTTAACTATTTGAAAAACTTCTTATTATTTATTCACATGTCTACTCATATGTTCGATGCGGTTCCTGGTGAGGCCCCTTTTATAACAGTCATGACTCGCCAATAATCTAATTTTGAAATTACTTCTCCTGTCCGCTACAAATGAAAAACCGCCAAAAAATAATTCAGTGTCTCTCAATTTAGGAGAACCTTTCCAAAGGTATACTCAACCAATCAAATTGCCAAAAGAACATCAGCATCACAACTGAAACGGCTTCTATGGTAAAACTCATTGAAAGAATTAGAAATCTTCTATGGACCGACAGCGATGATCAAACTATGTCGGAGATCAACGTGAGAAAAACGAGAAAAAAATCGATCAGGAAGAACTACGACCAACTTGTGTCGCCGGGCACGGAAAAAAGTTCGAGCGAAGGCGAACAGGAAAAAGAAAACAGCATTTACTGGACCCAAACGTCCAGTATTCCTCAAGTACAGCAAAATTGGCCGACTTCGCTAGACAATTCGGAACTCGGCCCGTTAATGAACACGCCCTCTACCTATCTCGTATCCTTGATAAAAAAACAGAAAGATCGGCTTTCGTCCCACAGACATGAGGCAATCACAACAGTGATAGGAAAAAATGCAGAGGCGAGAGATAAAGTAAGCCGTAGATATTGGTCGAGATGTTTCGACTGTTTCAAATGTAAAAAGAAAACCAAGCCCGATACGAAACTGTTGAATGTGTTGGAAATCGCTAACGAAACTGAAGATACAGCGAGTTATAACTGAAGAATAATTGTGACGGTGATTACGAAATTTTTATTGAAGTAGTTGGTGTTTGGTGATCTTCTATTGAAAATTGATGTTTTTGAATAAAATTTCAGTTCGGTTGGAAGAGACATAAATTGTTTTTTTTTGTTGAAAACATTTAGCTCTTATCAATTTGTCAATGAGGTTTTAGGGTTATTTCAACAGTTTGTTCCGCTTATAAGAGTCTACTTTAAACTGTGATTTCTCAGTGAATACTTATTCAATTTAATTGAAACAAGTGCATGTTTTACATTGTTCTGCAACATAAAGACATAAAAAGTAACAACGTCAGACAGATTGTACGAAAAAACAATCAGTATGCAGTAGAAATAAAAACATCTCAATATAAAACGAAGTCGACAGTAATCAAGATATTCCTGAATTGAATATGGTTCCAAGTCTATAAGGAAATCTTTCACATATTTTTAATTTTTTTTTAAAGCTCTCACATAATTTGATAGTTTGTAGTGATTTATTGAAAAACTTGATTGATGCATATGACGTATGCCTTTCTGTTAGTGTTAGTCTATGAATAGGGGGACATATATTTGCATTCCGCAAAGGGTAAGTATGATTTCATCCTGTTTCCAAAAACTTATCTTCATGTTTGAATAAGTACATTACTGAATTGACAGAATTATCGGCATTATTGCTTGATCTATTCGCGGGCAGATGGCGCTGTACATAACTATCAATTATTGCTTGACCTGTTAGCGGGCAAATGGCGCTGTATGTAACTATCAATTATTGCTTGAGCTATTCGCGGGCAGATGCCGCTATACGTAACCTCCTTGGTAGGTTGTTCAAAAGAAAATCAAAATAAAAAACATATTTTAAGAATTATAAGTGCTAGAGAAATTTTAGTACTACAGATGAAATATTTAAATATTTACAATTACCCATGATTCAGTACAGAAAAAAGTTTTGAACGAAACGGAAGATATATTTTAAAATCTAATTCGATTATTTGAAAGCAAACCAGAATATAGATTTCAACAATGAAAACTTTATCGTGAATTGTACACCTAAAAAATGCAGTTACCTACTCAAATATTTCAAAAAATCGAAAAATTAGAATAAAGGTGCTTGACATACATATCAAATCAAAAGATTGATTTGAAAAATAAAATTATTCACTGAAAAAGCATTTTAATTCCATTAAACTTTTAGTTATCTAATGGTACTATTTAATTCACCTCAGTGATATTTTGAAGATTTTCTAACACATTTCTTCGTGTTCTTCAAATCTTATTCTGTATTAATATTTGGATACAAATCCCATATTTTAATAGGGAGTTAACTCATTTTTTGAGTGATATATCCATAATGGATTGTTTTAGTTTTAATTCTAAGAAAATATATTATAGTATCTTTATACTTTGAAAGATGTTTATTCCATCTTCGTTTCTTAAAGGAAAACCAAATTAATTTCATCTGACTTTTTCTCGAGAAGTTATTATAATGACTTTGTGAAATATTGCTAAGTAACTGAATATTCAATTTCCACAGTTTTTGTCACGATTCACTTATTTTCATGTTATTTTACCACTCATTTTATCTTGACAGAATCTCTGATTGGATCAATCTGGAAATATTATGAAGGGGATTATTAATTCCTTTAGAAATAACTATTTCCTTATGTTAGTTTGACATTGGCTTCAGTTTTAAACTTTTCAGTTTTTGTCGTTTTCACAAGAATTATTTTATCCTCTATTTTATATTTACCCTAATTTTAATAATGAAATGACCTAATACATAGTTTCAAGCCAACAATATTCATGAAACATAACTGATGTAATCGATTTCACTAAAAAATGAAAATTTTATTCCAAGAATGTTATTTTCAATTTTCCTTTCAGTATTATTCATCTAATTGTAGGAATATTGTTTTTTTAAATTTTATTAATCGGCCATGAATTTTTACTTTTTTCATCTCGACTAAAAAGTAACGAATAACTTGAGTTGGTTTCTCTTTAAATTTTGACGATTATGTCCTTGGGTGTACTTATATTAATATGTTCATTAAAAATGTATATGTTTGCCTGTGAATGAATCAACTGTTGTAAATGAAATGACTTTATATGTGCACTGAATATATTTAAATATGACAATAAATAAAAATATTTTGAATGAAACTTCAAATCAAAACATCAAGACTGAATTGTTTTTTGAAATTATTACTGCAAATTTTCTCTTTACTTCGAAACAAATTTTACAATTGTCCGCTCTGTGTTGGAGACTTAATGCATCTCAGTATTACTATAGAATTTGAGACCTCAAACTTTATTATGTTGTTTGAGAGGAATTTTACATTCGTGCACCGTCTGTTGAAGATTTATAATATTAGTGACTAGAACTTAAAAAAAATATTTTTGACAAATCGGACTAAAAAATGAAAAATAAATATAGTTTAAAAAACACGCTTTTAAAAAATATCGAATTAAAAAGTTGAAAATATTTTTTTAAATAAGCTTAAAACAATAACGAACGGAAAATACTAGTATTATTGTGAAATAAGTGTGGGTGCTTTGTGCCATATTTTTTGTAAATCAAGCGCCCGTCGCTTTTTTCACAATAATAATAGTAGTTTTCGTTCGTTATTGTTCAAAGCTTATTTAAAAAAAATATTTAAAACTTTTTAGTTCGATGTTCTTTAAAAACATGTTTTTTAGTTTTTTAAACTATATTTTCCTAAATTTGATACTCATGAAAATGCTCAAATTTTGTTGAGGTTTGTACTTTCCATTTGATTAGTTGCTAAAAGAACAGATGCTGGTGACTCAATTCTTTGTCGAAGGGTTCTAAATAGAATTACCTTGGTTTTGTCGGTGTTGAGAATCAGGCCATTTTTAGGAAACCAGTGCTGTGTTTTTTTTACTAAATGGGATGTTTTAGTAATTAAATTTCGATAGTTACAGCTAGGAACCAGTAAATTTGTGTCATCGGCATAATTAGTGATAGTATCCCCCTCATTATTTAAAATATCTAAGATGTCGTTCATGAAAACTACAAATAGAATAGGACCTGTCACACTTCCCTGTGGAATGCCTATAGTATTTTCCCTGATAACAGACTTAAATATCTGTCAATTTTTAATAACTTCCGTTCTTTGTTGATGATTTGATAAATATGACTCGAACCACTTCAATAAGGTCCCTCTAATTCCATATTTTTCAATTTTTTCCAATAAATACATGTAATTGAGGCAGTCGTATGCTTTAGAAAGGTCAAAGAATATAATAATAATAATAAAAATATCTCTCTCTAGGAATATAACATTAAGAGCATAATGAAATCAAGTATCCGTTCGAATGAGTCAAAAGAAGACACATCTAGCATCTCCCACACCAAATCTGTCTCTATGGGAGAAGGCGTTATCCTAGAAAAAACGAGAAACATATTATGGAGCGACAGCGATGACCAAACGGGACCACCTATCATTCCGAGAAGAATAAGGAGGAAAAATCAGGCGTCTTGGGATAAAAGCAAAAGCGGAGATGAGCAGGAAAAGAACAAGAACATCGTGTGGAGTTCCGATTCGTACATGGGAAGCGATGAAGCCGCGCGACTTCGTCAGCTGCCGCAAAACTGGCATATTTCGACCAGTAGTTTGGATGTCAGCTCACTGGAGAACACGCCTTCTTCCTTTCTCGAACTGATGATAAAAAAAAAGAAAGTGCAGCTTTCTTGTGAACAGCTCGAGCCCGTTAAGACCCTGGTGGGAGTAGGTGGGGAAGATAAAGGGAGGCGAAATTACTGGTCGCGATGTATCAACTGTTTCAAATGTAAGAAGAAAACTAAAACTGATACTAAATCGTTTTACATTCTGGAAAGTACTAACGATGAAGACGATTGAAAGATGACCCGCGTGGTCTATCAAAATTGTTGTGAAGTAATTGGTTGCTGTTTTTGTTATGAGCACTGTACCGGTATTGAAATTTAATTCTTCTTTAAATAAAAAATGCAATTCCCATACGCATGTTTTGCTATTAATGATTCACTGGCTAATTATAAATTGGTCGAGGACAGAGAATGTTTGCTGACCTTCTAATGGGCTTGTTTCATGCTATGGAAAACGACACTGCTTTGCTCATAGACTGATCGAGTTAGGGGTATATTATACTAATCAAGCCTAATCGGTCTCAAAAATCTCTTTATATTTGCAGAATTGACCAATAAAATTTATCGTGTCTAGAGCGGAGTTGCAAAGTGTATTGGTTTTTAATATCCAATCACTGGTCTGATGATCCAATTTGACAGACGCCATTTTTGTTGTTATTGTTGTTAACTCGGTGTAAATACAACTGTTACAATTATCTAATTAAAAAACGTTTTCTTGTAAAAGGTAGGTCTCCGCGGGTGCTTATTTTGCTGCATATTCCGTGTCATTAGTTTACATTCCAAAAAATATTTTTTCAGGTTATGTTTGGATAGATATGTACATTTCACTGTACATATTGTTGCTTCTCTTTTCAGTTACAATACTGCTCCTAGGCGAGATAAAATAAAAATTAAATGAAAACTTCACATCCTTCGATAAAAGACAAAGTCTGAAATGAATATCATATAAATAAAAGGGACCTACTGAATATACCACCTTCCCTAACATATGACGTATAGTTAGTAAATTTTACATACAAATTATTCGGGTTTGAAGTAACGTTGGTACAAAACAAATGTATAGGTTCCACAAAAAATTACAATTTATTGCATCGACATTATTTTTAATTTTAAACTACATTGTTTTCAAATCAAATTCAGATGTTTTAAATTTTTTTTTTTTGGAATAAGTAGCCATTTCTATTTTCTTCAACTTTTGAAGGAGTGTAGTGTATATATTTATTGGAAAGAAAGGTTTTGACTATCTACTTCTTCATCGTTATACAAAAAAATATACCTTGCATAAATATATGTCGGATATAATTCAATATTCAGCGCGGTATTAGCCGAGGAAGTAGTAGTTTTCCGACAGCCGATAATAGGGGAAAAAACACAAAACTGATATCTACTCACCCCCTTGTTGTTCTATTCTTTTACTTTCCCTAGCTGCAGCCCTTTGTTCAGCTAATATACAAACTTCATTCAAAGTTTTTCGTTGTGCTTCAGTAAGATGGCTCGTCAAAGCATTATACCAATCGGGATCTTGGTTTTGAAGGGCTGGAACGAAACATCATCAGTTGTACATCATTTCAAAAATTGCTGGCACATATTCACCTGTCATGACTTGTTTGAAGGCCTGATATTCGTCCACGGCGCAGTCTTCTTCGTCTAGAGGCGTAGTATATGACTCCAAGATAGTCTCCTCATTTGGTTCGAAATCGGTGTCGTCATCGTCTGAATTATCGTCAATGTCATTTATGGTTGTGCTCATGTTGAGTCCATGTGCAGCTGCCCCGCTCGTAACTCTCTTCGATAAGTTTTCGAGATACTCTTGGCCCTGGTCGTCGATTTCGTCTTCATCCGAACTCAACGGATCTTAAAAATAAATGTACTTCGTACAACCGCTCGAGACATTTGAAACATTCAAACAATAATATTTATTTCTCTCATAGAAAGATAAAATTTTTTACGAAGGGCAGAATACAGTAACAGATGTATAATAAACTCAATACTTCTGAAGGATTTACGTTAATGAATAAAGATGAGGTAACAGTCAAAGCGGGGATTATTTTTTATCCATATAATAAACTTGTGTTATCATATGTTTGTGTTCAGATGTATTTCATTTTATAATTAGTAATTACTAGATGGGCTGAAAATTTTATAGGTGAACACACAGATGGTGCTACGACTATGGAATTCATATTATTTTTACTCAACCCTAACCATCAAAAGACACGTGTACAAATTTCACAGCTGTCGGACTATTAGTGTGTGGGATGGAACATTCTGAGTGAAGCAATTTTTGTTAGTTTGAAGAAAATGGATAAAAAGGAATTTTGTGTTAATAAAGCATGGCTTTTTGTCAAAAAAAATTGCTGAAGCAAAGGCTTGTCACAATGAACATTATTCGGATTAAAAAATCGATCGTTTAGAAGTGGTTATACAAGAAATGAACATTATTCGGACTAAGATATCGATTGTTTAGAAGTGGTTGTCTAAGTTTAGACGAAGTTAAATCAGCACCATGAACAATGCACCTAGTGGACGCCCCAAATATGTGTTACCAACAAAAACATTATTACATAGCGTTATTAGAGTGTTTGAAGGACGAAATCGTGGGAAAACGGCCCCAAGAAAATGCATCGTGTCACAAATCAATGAAAACGATGGCAAAATTGCATAAATCAAGCTACGAATTGCTTCCGCATCCACTGTATTCTCCTGATCTGAATCCCAGCGACTTTTACCTGTTCTCAGACCATAAAAGAATGCTCGCTGAAAAGAAATTTAGCGTCGATGAAGAGGTAATGATCGAACTGAGTTGAGGCTAAAACAAATCGTTTTATAAAGTGGCATCGAAAATTTGTATGACCGCTATAATCGTTGTATCGCCCTCAAAGGCAACTATATTGAATAATAAAATCAAACTGTATAAAAAAAATCTAAACCTACGATACTTTTGTATATTCAGTTGATATCCCTGTTGAAATAATTTACTTTCAGTGATCTCGATAATGATGACCGAATAAATTTGGACACCTTCACCATTCAATGTATGTAGGCAGTAAACTGAAAACAACGCACCTTCAATCTCCCCCTCAGACGTGTCACTTTCTTCCTCTTCTGCAGCTTCCAAAGCTTTGGCAGCATACGCTCTCTTCAGCCCGTCGAACAATAGTATCAGCGATGGTACAACTTTCGGTGCCACCTCTAGTAGTGCCGAGGGTTTTGTTGGCATCGATATCAGTGTACACAAACCCAAGACGCACAATTTCCTATCGTGAATCCCCAAGAAACAGTCGGTATCATGCAGCCACTGAGAATGAGGAATGGAGTTTAGTCTCTTGTGTAACAATTCCAAAATTGTATACATTCAGGAAGAAATTTTGAGTTATTTCAAATACTAAAATGAAAATCACTATTACTACATGAGGGTCCCAATACTGATCCCTGTGGAACCCCATTTCTACGTTGACTGATATTATTTTCTATTTTCACTAAATGCCTACAGTTTTTTGAACCAATGATGAATTTCACCCCCATTTCTGACACTTTAACTTTTTCATTAAAATTGAATGATCAACAATGTCAAAAGCTATATGTAAATCCAGTGGCAGAACCATTTGCGATCAAATTTTGAAAATTCAATAGAATTTTTTTTTTAACGAGTTGACATGTTTCAATGAATAAAATAACTGAACAACAGATTTATATACGGTATCATATTTGTTTTTACCCCAGGTGCAAACGTTTTACGTTTCTTTTCACAGATTTAATTATTCATATAATGGCTTCATTACCAGAACTCTTCGTTATCCCTACTCCCACGGAGTAGGGATAAGAGCGAAGCTGATCCCCTGTCTCTCTCACACAATAAGCCTTCTCTCATTCCCTACACAGTTTTCGACCACTATTTATCCATCGAGCATAGATACAGTTTGCATTGCCACCGAATCTCTGAACTATTGTAGTTTTTTAATTCATTGGATTTGCCAGGCATGCCACTGCATAATTTACAAGTGAAGGTTGGATCGCTCCGTTATTTGAATCCACCACGGCTGTGCAACAGCACGCGATAAGTCATTAAAAAATTTATGGAAAACGTCGAAGCCAGAATTTTAAATAGCATGTTCCAAGATGAAAATATATTAATACCACAAATCCCTATTATACCTACAGATGTGCCAATTTACTTCAAACATGTCCAATTTCCAATTAAATTGGCATTTGCAATGACTATTAATAACTCCCAAGGCCAAACAATGTCCGTTTGTGGCTTGGATTTGAACACAACATGTTTTTCACACGGACGATTATACTTGGCATGCTCTCGAGTGGGCAAACCATCAAATTTCTTTGCGTTAGCTGAACATGGACTATCGATATATGTTGTACACATTACAGCATTAAGGAATATATATTATTTGTAAGTGTGTTCTGATAGATATAATTTACATGGCAAAACAACGTTTGCTAGTTTTTATATATTAATGAACTAATTTTGGTAGTATTGTCCAATATTCAAGATTTATCCTTGTTCATCAATTTCATATGATTATTATATGATTTAATCATCATTTTATATTTGTATTAGTACATTTGAGTAGGTTAAGTCATATATTTTGCAATATGGTCACTTGTAATTAAAGGTTCACAGTTGGTAATTAAATAAACATGAATAGATTTTCATCACAATTATACCTGTTTGATGAAGTGGTTGGTGAAGTTTGGCATCTTCTGCAACACAGAAAACAATAGCTGAGGATCGTAGTACAAAGCGGCTATCAACACTTGCAGGCACATTGTTCTCAACTCGCTAGTTTTGACTTCCCCGAGCAGCCTAGTGGCGGCGAGTTCCACCAGCATCGGAGCAGCATGGTCGATTCTCTTGCGGCACTGAAGAAGCACTACTTCCAAAAGTTTGGCGGCATGAGATTCAGGATCCTCTCCACAATCCTTACTGAAGATCAGTTTACACATGTTGTAGATGGCCATCAGCCTATTTTCGTCAGAAAGGAAGGCATCCGTGTCGACACACACATAGTTGTGTAGGGAAGGCATCATGTCTGTAAAGTGGTCGTAGGCGTTTTTCACAAATACCTGAAATTGATGATGGTTGTTGTCAGGGTTGCCAGATTTGAATAAAAAAATTCTAAAACAAGCGTAGAAGCAAATAACTGAAAAAATTCGTCAGGAAATAAAAAAAAAAGATCATCCATTTTTTTTCATAAATTAAACTTTAAAAAACACAGTTTACAACAAAAACAGATATTCATATTACCTACATGAATAGATAATGAAAAAATAAAAATTATTAACAAATACATAAATCAGTATCACTATCACTATTTTTCGAGATTGAAGGTCGTCGATTTTTGTTATTTCTTCCTGATATTTCTCTGGCGCGACTAGCTAGCTTTTCAGTGGTTTATACATCCCGAGTAAGCGTTGATGAGATATTACTCATACAAAAATTTAAAAAAAAAACACGATTTAATTAAAAAACATTGTAATTTTTTGTAACACTGATTCTTATTACTTATATTTTTTGATGCCTGGGAAACTCAAAACAAATAGAAATGGAGCATACATGAAAATATCTACAATCCTTTGATTCGGTCGACAAATAAATTCTGAAAACGTTTATCTAATAGTGTCATATGACCTACCTACTTAATGACTAATAATTTTGATGATCGTTTGTAATTAACTTGTAAAATTGGCTTTTAATATGTTTGATTCCATGTATTTCACCTTATAAATGTGAATTGGCGGCATTGTTAATGTTCGCACTTCGTTTGACATGTCTCATGTAAACACAATCTGAAGAGGTTAATAAAGTATCTATCAATCTATCTGAATGCGGATTAAGTCTCCACATTTATGAAACTACTTCTATGTTCTTTCATTCTGTGGAAAAGGTTCTTCCCGTTTGATCAATATATGGTTTTTGACAAGAAACAGAAATCTACTTATATACTCCTTACGTACCCAACCCTGAAGTTATGTCTTTATTGTTTTTAATAAATTTGCTTGAACTTTTATTTGCCCGATGCAATTCAATATCCTGATTCTAGAAATGTACGCACCCCTCATTAGTTGGGCCCCTTTGAGCAGACTTGTCCATAGTACATACACATAAAAGACAATGTCAAATGCTGCTTTTAGCTTGTATGTAATCTATCCCTAATTGAGGTCAAATTCCACGTTTGAGGTCATATTGCACGCATATAGCACAAAGGCTTCCTTCAAGGTCCCATGTCCAAGGTCATATCTAACACACAGTGCGGGGCCGTGTGACAACAGTCATAGTCAGAAATGGTGTGGGATGATGTTTCTATGGCGTTATTCACACCTATACACCAGACGAAATGTTTAAGGTCATCTTGATGTCATCATAAGTCATTAAAATGTCATTGATTACATCATAGCGGTGGGGGAAGGCCGAGATCCGGCTGTAATCTCCTACTGATTTACTCTTTACATACCCAACCCTGAAGTTACGTCTTTATTGTTTTTAATAAATTTGCTTAAACTCTTGTTTTTCCTTTTCAAAAATCGTGCGATATTATTGGTGCCTTCACCAAAGTATGTCAAGTTCCTAAATAATAACCAACTTACCTGGTAGAGCAACTCGAACACCTTCCACATTTCGTACGAGATCTGTTTGCTGGTCAAATCGTAAATCAAAGCCATAACTTCCTCGTAGAACTCGTGTACCTCGTTCTGCAACACGTGCGCGATAACCGGAAGAATTGTGGGTTCGAGCATCTTTGTAACTTCTGGATGTTCGTCCATGACAGTCAAAAGGGTTTCGATGGTATTCAACAAACCCATGGCCGTGATAGCCTTCTCATCAGATCCCTCGTCTGTATCCAGGACTTGGTTGAAAGTCGTAGCCAGATGCTGACAAATCTCTACCGCAATAGGGATCAACTGCTCTGTGTAGACGCAAACGAGTTTTTGCATGACTCCTGTTGCATCTTCATTTTCTGTTTCCCTGATTATAGTCAGTAGTTCTAGAGCAATCTGAGGAATTGAAATTATACAATTATCTACTGAATACAATGAAATCAATTTGTCGTACATACCTCTTTCACTTTCGGCTCGATGACTTTATGTGCTTTTTCCTGGGAGTTGAGCAAGGACTGCAAAGCTATTGCGGCTTCAACTTTCACCGGTAAATCTTTGTCATATAGCAGAGCATGCACGGTTAATGAAATAGCTTGAAACAGAATCTCGTCGTGCTTGTAATTAAACTCGGCAAAGAAATGCATGACCCAACATGCCCTCGCTCGCATATGACCCCTGTATATGAAAAACAATTACAACTGAAAGTCAGAAAAGGAAAAGTCCGATACGTACTTGTCACTGTTGAATTCGGGGAAAACAAATTTAACGAACAAATGGTCCAATTGATCGCGGTACATTTTCTTTTTGAGGAGAACATCAGCCAAAGTTCCGATCATGTGCAGGGCTCCGTCTTTTTGAGGAGCCTCGGTGGCGGGGTTGGTGAGGATTTGATTAAGAAGCACCATGGTTTTCTGTAGCATTTCCTTGCGTTTTTTGCATGAAGAGTGCAACAAGGTTTGTGCGGCTGTGACAGGCGATACGAAGTCTTCAAACACGTCTGGAAAAGGATGTACAAATAACAATTTCCAGACAGACAAATGCTTTACAAAATGACACAGTTCTTCCCACTAACAGATGAATATCTCCAAAAAATTCATCTTTTACTTATATAATGCCATTCGAGCCATTTTGAATTCAATAAAAGCAGTTATTCCAAAAATACTTTTTCTTTTGCATAATTCGAGGTTTGTATGATAGTAGTTGTTTCGAGAGGGCTCTTTTGTCAAGTATGCGTCTGAAAGTTATTTTTTGCATAATCTACACATCATTGTAAAGAGTTTATTTTGAAATTTATTGCTTTCTTTTTCTCTTTGGAAGATCCCCACATTGTATAAATATAGAGTTTTTTGGAAAAAAAGATGTAGATAATCTACTAGAAACTAAAAAATAATTGGGGAGGTTCTAGGTAGCAGTCATCACATCACTCTCATCAGCAATCTACGGTGTTGATC
>WOGN01002454.1:0-16717 GCA_015342105.1 Leptinotarsa texana
CAGACGAAAGAATTCGTTCTTCAATTTTCTTTTGATGTACCGCCCGACGAGCGAACTCTCGCGAAGGCAAACGCATGCGTTGATTAGCGTTTGTTGAGGCGTACACACTTACCGAAGGCGTTCGGTCGAAAGGCTTCGGCCACATGTGTTCGCCAGATGTGTACGCGCCTTAACGTGTCAAAATGTAACGGTCTCGATAGTTTGTAAGAAACTTTCTGTAACTGTTCGAAACGAGGATTTCTTAGCACGTAGTTCTATGGTGGATATGGGCCTGTTTTACTTTTTTAAGAAAAACGGAACTATCTCATGAACGGTTGGTTTTTGATTTAGCGAATGTTTCACGAAAATGGGTCAAAATCATCTCGAAATTTCGAAACTATCCTGAAATACAATGTGTTCTATTTCAAAAACGCGAGTTTTGGCCAATATATATATCTTCAGAATTAGAAATCGATTCCGATGTATTAACATTTTTTAAATGTTACTCCTGAAAGTCAATGGAATGAAGTATTTTGATGAATCAATTAATATTTATGGCTTATTCATGTATTCTATCAAACTTTCGAATTTTATGGGGGAATCACTGGAGAGCCGAATACCTAGTTTTTTGAGTAATTTTTGTTAAAGGGTGTACCTATTACATAAAAACATCATTATTATGCCAAATATTGAAAAATGTGAAAATATACATGGTGTTTGTTACATTTGGATCAAGGAAGTTGGTACCACTTCCGTTGTAACCGGAAGTATGGAGAAAACGTCATTATAACAGAATTAACACTTTTGAAAGTATTTTCATATCTTTGAATAACCGTAAAACAGACGTCTAAAGAAAGAATTCGAAAGAATTTTTCTTTCGTGTAATTCAATGTTTATATGAAAGTAGCAGTTTCAGGAGGACTTTCTATCAGTTTGTGTCTGAAAGTTACTTCTTTGTATGATCTACACATCCATGTGTAAATTTACTTCCTTCCTTTCTTTGGAAGATTCCCTCTTCCTTTTTTTTTTTGTATCAAGATGGAATAGTAGAAAGCCAAAAACTTTATTTCCTAAAAATTAATCACTTCTAAAATATATAACCTCTCCAATTCATTTTGAAGAACTTTATGAAATTAAAAATTATGATTTCAGTCGATTTCTGACAATAAACCGTAGCAAAATATTGTTTCTTTCACTATCCAACAATGAAATCACTTTGCCGTCGATAGAATCTACATTTGAATTTAAGTACCGATGTGTGATTATTGACAGTCACCTCGAGTAAAACAAGTATGTCGTCTATATGATAAAAGCTACATTTTTTAATTCATTAACGGAAAAACCATATCTATCGAAAACACTTGCTCAGCACTAGCACAAAAATTACGGTCTCTACACGCGATCCGCTTACCACGTTAGCGTCCTCAGAAGATCATTATGACAAAATTTTACTATGTTAGTGTTTTAATATGCTGGTGGTCTAAGTTAAGTTAGGTTAAGTCCAAAATGAGTGAGTCTTTTCGATCCTCCACCCCAACCCGCATAGGTTTATTGTGGCTTACACCTATTCACACTCTACCGAATAAACCCAGCTTCTTAACGAAGCCTTTGGTTTCTATGGTGAGTCGTCTTTCAGGTCGGATGGTGAGAGTGCGGGTCTGTCGGAACCTAAAAACTTGATTTGGCCACCAGCGGGGCAGGCAGTGCTGTGCTGTTTCATCATTTTCCAAACAGAGGCGACATACACTGTCTTCCGACAGTCCGAGTATCTTCATATGATGATTCAAATGAGAGTGACCTGTGAAGAGGCCTGATATATATCGTAGTTCATCCCTACTCTAGTCCTATAACTGTTTGGTATCAAGCTTTAAAGGTAGGATAAACGCTTTGGAGTGAGCCAATCCTGGAAAATTCCGCCGCAATGAATCTTTTTGCTATTCAGAAGTTCAATATTTTTTTGTCAAAGCCTCAAGCAATGACAGGTTCTAGCCCGATGAAGCTGCTTCATACTAAAGGCAATCTGTCAAGTCATCCTATCGAGAAGAGCCGTTTTGGGCAATTTGCTACCAATTTAGACGTTGCTCGATAGGAGCCACGAGCTTTCAACGCCGATTTACTTTCCAAAAATTTTTTTATCGACTTGTGTCTGAGGTTGGATTTTTTCAATCTCTCCACACAAAATTCAATAGCGTGAATTTCCGTTTGAAATACAGTTGCAGAGGCTCCTAGGCAAGTTGATATCTCTGTCCTAGGTCTGGGACTGAAAACACCTGCACAAGAACCGGAAGGTGTTTTTGATCCTTCTGTGAACCAACAGCAATCTGCTATTAATATTTCCTTCTCCCGGAAGATCCAGTCTTCTTTACTCAGGAACATCAGGAACAGTACTTTATGAGGCAGTACGTAGTTGTCAGTTGGAGGTATAAAGTGAGAGGTCATTTCCAGAATGCTGGGACTCCGACTGTCGACCAACAGTCTGTCGCACTCTGCAATTAATTGATTTGTGCAACTGGCACTGTGCACAAGTCTATATGTAGTCTATGTATCCTCTCTCCCCAGAAAAATGTGAAGAGAACCTAGATCTAGAAGGGTCTCCATGGCAGCTGACGGTGTGGTACTGATGGCACCACTGTTGGTTAGACAAGCCGGTCTCTGTGAGCCAGAGAGCTTCGCTTGGGCCGTTTTTTGTAAAGCCTTCGGTCAGCATGCAATTCTTCCATAATTGATCATTGGTCTGACAATCATCATATAAATCGATTGGATTTGTTTGGGACCTAAACCCCAAAGTTTACCACAATTTCTTCGACATGTCCATAGAGACAGTCTAGCTTTGTGTAAATTTTTTTCCAAGTGAGCGTTTGAGGTGGGTCTTTTATCAAGGACAATGTCAAGATATTTCACCTCCATTCCAAATTGAAATGGATCGTCCAATTTTCTCCTCGTGGTGAAGGAAATTATCACAGTTTTGCTGAGGTTGCACCAATTGTGAACAACTTCCATCGTGCTGTGGAGGATATTACAAGCTACCCTTACCAACGTGGACCTTGCCAAGGTCATCTGCATAAGCTTTCAGATCTACTTTTCTTCTATCGAAGGTATCGAGCAGACTATCCATCAGGAGCGACCACAGAAGGGAAATAGTACGATACCTTGAAGGCAGTCTCTGGTGAACGTGAACCTAATGGCGTTGCCTTGAAAAGTCATAGTTGCAGTTCTGTATACCAGCATGGCAAATATGCAGCCAGTTATGGCCGATTCCATACCTTTCCTAGCCAGATATGATCCTATAGATTCAGGTAGTGGAATACAGCAACCGCTATCTCCTTGTTGTTAAGAGTTAGGAGATTTTCTCTACAAGGTTGTTTAAGTCTAAAACTGTCTTTTTGAATATAATGCCACCCTCCTGATGTGTCCGTCCAGTATCCTGTCAAGTCCTCTCAACAGGAAGGATGTAAGGCTGATTGGTCGTACCTATTTAGGGTGTGGGTCCTTCTGATCCACTTTAGGTATATATACCACCCAGACTAGCTCTATATAATTTTATGAAAATAGGTAAAATTATTTCCGGTCCGTTTTGAAGAAGAGCTGAAAATATACCACCCTCTTCACGTGATTTGAAGGGCTGAAACGACTTGATAGCGTATTCAACTGCCAGTGCTATGATAACCTTCTTGACGACATCCCGATCGTTCCTTTTTGGGCATTTAGCACCCTCGAAAATGCCAGGTCTGGTGTTATCAAGAATCAGATGTCCAGGAAAGTGGTTTTCTATCAAAAGCTCTTACATTTATTTACTAGAGGTCGTGAATGTTCCATTGGGTCGTTTTAGTGACCTAATTTCAGCAGTCGGCTCTCTGGAGAGAATCTTGTGAATTCTTGTGCTGCGAGATAAATCAAAAACGTCACAGAACCATCTCCCAGACTTTCTTTCTAATTTCCTAGTGGCCTAACTACTACCTGTTAGTTTTACGTAACTACACCGATTAGTGTTACTCAACTACTACCTATTTTGTATGTTTGCAACCGCAAACATACAGTTCAAATGTAATATATATTATGGGACGAACAGGCAGACTTGTTATGAATTTATGAAAATCGAAATCTGTTAGTATATTATTCTGAAAGTTGGGGACCTACTACACTTTCCTGAGGATACTCCAGAAATTTCCACATCAAAACATACATTTTCCTCCAATTTTCTAATGAAACATTGGAATATGAAGACATTGCATTTCTCACTCTTTGGATTTCAATTGAGAATCTCTTGATTCAACTTGTTCTGTGACAAATAATAACTTGTCGATGATGATATCATTATAATCACTATAATTGTGTGCTTTAATTGTTCACCTCATCTCTCAGGAAATTGACAAAGCGGTAATCAACGATACATGAACATTTTATTACTCTGCTGCGTGTGGTAGATTAACATACTATCATACATCAATATGTTTGCTGATCTCTCTCAATTTAACCAACAATTAGATGAAACCAAGCGTTCCAGAACAAGCTCTCGAATGTGGAGATAAATCCAGGAAAACATAATATATCACTTCAGACGTTGCTCATATACATTGTTAGGCATACGGATTATAGTGGAATACATTTTTCGCGAATGAAATATTTCATTTGGAAAATATAAGTCTGATTCATAGACGACAAATAGTTGTGGTTTCTTTCAGGTTAAAGTGTCTAGGATAAATTGCGAAGTTGATATTTTTCGGATTCTGTAAAAAAAGTGCTTTTAAATCGATAGCGATATATTTTTAGGAGAGAATACTTTTTGGAGAAAAAATGTTTCGGCTTCCATCTTCTCCAGCTTCATACGAAAATGCGAGAAACTTTCGAAGATAGGAAGAAAGCAAATAATTTCCAAAAAAAAAACCTTTACATAGATGATCGAAGATGAAGAAGTGGAAAGAGAAATATTTTCAATTTCCAGATATCAATGCAAGCTTGATAACTTGGTGTTATCTCAATTTGAAATTTCTCAATTATAGGTAAAACATCCAATTGAAAGCGAAATGAAACTGACACTTTAAATGTACAGTTTGATTCATGTACTTTAGACTTTATGTACTTATTTTACACTTATTGAATTTGAGCCAAATATCCATTGGATACCTGTGATGCACTGTTTGGAACCTTTGATGTAGTAATGGATATTATACTGGAATTTTTTCCAACACCAAACCGTTTTATTAACACCTCAACATGCATTTCGATCAGGATGTGATCATCTTCAAGAGGAAGTTTGATCTTCCTGATTCAGCGAGGGAAAGATCAAACTTACTCTTCAAGAGGAAGTTCAATCTTTCTCTTGAAGATGATCACGTGGTGATCGAAACACGTGCGGATGTGTTGAAATAACGGTTTGTTGGGAAAAAATTCCAGTGATATACATTCGATATCAAACATGTTCCTCTGCATTGTAATGACATCTTTCATTGTGGTTTCTATATTATTCGTCTATTATGAATTTCAACTCGGAAAAGTCGAAGAAGAATTCTGTGATAGAAAAACCAATATTTTGTTTCCATTAAGAAGGAATGATCGGATAATTTGGTTAGTATTTTCGAATGAGTTTCGATGTCATTTTCTTTTAGAAATTTCAAAAGTTGCAGATAAATTATTACACAGAGAGTATTGATGTTTTTATTGACCTAGTTTTCAACTCTATCTAAAATTGCCCTATTGATGAATTCGATGCTTTATTCTGCTCCTAAATTTTCTGAAAATTCATTAATAATGAAATTACCAATTACTCTAACCAAAATAACCTATTTTATGACGGTTATTTTGATTTTATGAAATGAATCAGATAGTTTCTTCTGGAACAGCAAATCAATGGAATGAATTATTAGTATTTATGTAATCATATTCTAAGGATCACAGATAGATTCAATGGAAATGCTTGAAAGTAACAATACTCTGTTCTGAGACCTGCGCCTATCTTCATTTCTAGAGAGATTATAAGAAAACTCATAATGTCAGACAAAGTGAAGTAGGACGAAATGAAAACTAATTAATGAATTTATTGATGTTACTCCTAGAGAAATAACATCTCTGACGATAGATAAAGCATTTCTTAATTCTTATTGCTTTTGCATTTGGGCCCAGAATTGCATGTTTGAACGTTTTATAACGTTGAGTAGTATTTTCACTGCAATCCGAAGGGAACAATATGTTATTCCAGTATCAAAATGATATGTATGAAAATATCTCTGATATCAATTACTGTTATCTTAGCTTTGATCAAAAAACTTCAGGAAAGTAAAAATTATCAATAATATTGATAATTCACTTGACAAGAGACAAAAAAATCTAATCGGAATAGTCAAGTTCAGAAATAAAAAACATACAACGTAGATCCAAAAAGTTAACATTTAGAGATTTAGAATACAAAAACTCGCCGTTGAAAATTCTGAAAATATTAGGAATAATGATACCAATATACTTATGAGATATCTCCGAAAGAATTCATCTGCTGAATGAAAACATTTTGTAACAACTGTTTTTTGAGTGGCTTTTCGAAATTCAATAACAGTCAAGAACAGTTTTTTGTTTCATTTGGTGATTTATTGAGTAAAGGTAATCCATTACTAGTAAGAGAGCAGAAATGTACTCTTTTTTCACGGTTTGGTAATTGTTAGTGATTCTGAGAACGAGTATCACAAAACTATCTCTATTCTTGAAAGTATGAAGACAGACACAATTAGAAGATATATAAGAATGGGAGTATTAAGGTTTCATATTTGTTGAAAAAACTTTCACAGCCATCGGTACTAGGCACAATCATTTGTTTGAATGTGGTTGACAATGTTTCGTGGTGTACAACCAAACAAATAAAATTGAAATATTAATGAAAGCTGAAAAATGAAGATTAAAGATCATTATTAACAAAAATGAAAACAAAATGAGAAATTAAAAGATTTCAAACCAAGTTGTGTCACGAAGTTTCGATTGTTAGTATCCACAATCGTCTTCTGGTGAAATTTTTTCAATTTGTTTTCATTTTTGTTAATAATAATTTTCAATCTTCATTTGGATGTAGCTTGTATGTTAATTCTTTGTGATTTCAGTTTTTGTTTAGTAAAATTGTCATTTTCGGTTAATCTTATTAATTTTCCAATTGTTTTTTTTTAGGGTTTTCAAATGAATTTATATTAGATCAGACAATGGAAGCCCGAACTGATGAAAAAGGCACCACAATCATGATGCACCTGATAACTTTTTTGTGGAGTGAAAACTTCCTGAGACGTTGTTGACTATGCCCAGAAATGAACATCACAACGCATACGACTCACCACTTGACCGTAATATACCATCAGAAATTGAGATTGTGTAAATACCGTTCTCAAATTTTTCAGAAGATATCACTGCGAATGTAGCGCTGAAATCAAACTCGAACTTTCCAATCAGTGTTCATCAATGCACATTCCTGAAAACTTGACATGGGTAGCAGATTTGGAAACTGTTAATAGTCAGATCGGGTCTTGTACTGATTTTTGTGACGGTTGTGTAATGGAAGAGTTTGTGTCTCATCCATATTCCAAGCATTTCATCAGAATGATCTGACCCAAGATATCATCTGCTATATTGCAACATGAACATTTCCAGATAGTTTGGCAATATTATTATTATATAGCACAAATAACACAGGACCCAAAATAGAACCCTGTGAAACACCTATGTTGATATCAGCTTATTCGAAACCCTCAACAAGCAAACCAAGAAATTGATGAAGAAATCTAGCATCGTCTGTTGAAGGATATTGTTGATAGTCAAAATACGGGTAGATCTCAGTATAATTGAACGAAATTATTCAAGCAAAATTTTGTCCAGAGAATAGAATAGTATTTGCCATTAGAGAAAGTCGATAGCTTCTGTAGTTGCTGCTGTATGCACGTGATCAATCAGACGAAACCAATTTTTTGATATCTTCAGTCACAATATACATTTTCAGCAGCATATGGTAAAAAAAAACCTATAAATACAGACACAACGATTCATATTTCACGACTTAACAAAACTAAAATCTGATTATCAATTTCGAAAGGAGTGAATTCACTGATTATTTATTTTCCTTAAATCAGGAGATCTCCATAATAGAAGGCAACGATCGACAAAGTCTCTTCTAAAGTTCTTTGTCGACCTATAATACAATTAATTAAAGAGTCCGAAAAAAGGGAGAATACCTGAAAATTTAATAGGATTGTTGAAACGGAATACGTCTTGAAATTGCTCAAGAGAACTATTCAATTACTTTTTGATTGAAACCGGATTAGATTCTGTAGAAATGAGCTTCATCAGAAGAGAATGTTAACGGTCGAAAATTAACAGAGATTTATTATGAATCGATACTCTTCTCGAGATTGATCTGATCATTAATGAATAGAGTAAAATGTTTTTAAAAAAGGCTACCAAACTGATTTTTTGACTAGAAATGATCCGGTTTCTCGATCAAATAAGTAAATATTATCGGCGTAGTTAGGGAAGACAGATAAGAGGACCGGCCTCAGGAAATAATAATTGAATTGTTATGAAGTCATCATGTAGGAGAAAATCCAACAGGGCGATGGCAAATAAATAAAAATTCAACAAGACGTCGTCAAAATCACATCATTTTCAGATGTGTTATTAGAGTGAGGATCTGAACTATTTTGAAGGAAACAATTCCAATATTCAACAAAGCAAAGCAAATTGGGACGGACGGCGACATTTTACTTCTACTAACCCTGGCCTCAAAATGGTATGCTGAGTTATATTCGAAATATAATCTAAGGCCGCCGTCCTATAGTTGCGAAGAAACCTCTTTTTTTCAGTACTCGATACGTTTCACTTTCAAATGACCTTCAGAAGTCAACTTCAGAGTCAAACAAGGTCATATTCGTTATACTTTCCACTTCGGTGATGGAAAATCTAGGTTCCTCGTTTAGAAAAGCGACCGTAACCTTCATGGTCCTGGTCAAGGTCAAATCAAAGTCTTCGGATAGCCAGGCTAACTACTTTACTAGGCTAACTACTTTGGTGTTTTATACCGCAATACATTTTCGAAATATTGAGCCGTGTCGACATTTTTGGGTAAAATTTCATATAATATTCCTAAAAGCTTGCTTTCACCCACCTGTTTTTTTCTGAAAAATTACGACCTGAACCTTCATGTAACGATCCCTCAGTTTGGATCCTGGGTAGGTTCTTGAATATCATTAAAGTACTCAAATTACTCTGAAGTAATTCGATTTTCAATTATCGAAAATCGACTTCATTTAGATGATAGACTCTACCTTGTTCTAACGAGTGGGCAAACAGCTCGAAACCGGTCTGCAAATATGTTCCAATAATTGAAAATCTATTGCGGCAGTTGTATCGCTAACATCATATGCAGGAATAACTTCAGTGAAGAATCCTACACCGACACCTGTCGGATATAATCCAACGCCCTTCGTGGTATTAGTCAGGAGAGTAGTTATTTTCTGATAGTTGTCAGTCCTTCAACCTACCACGAAGGGCTCTGAACGGCTTACGTAGAGACAAACACCATAAAAATCCTACCTGCAGATAAAGGAAACCCTACTGTGGTGATGGATACTGTTCTCTACGAACGGAAGATCGAAGAGGTTCTTCAGAATGGACGATACACAAAGATCGTACGGGACCCTACTGCATCACTTGAAAAGAATTTGTACCAGATTTTGAAAAAACATCAGGTCTATTTCTCGGACAAGGAAAGATCATCACTAACACTGCACTACAGTAAGTTTCCTCAATAGTATGGACTACCCAAAATCCACAAGATGGACGTTCCGCTTAGACCGATCATCAGCTCCAGAGATTCAGCTACTCAAAACTTGTCTAGATTTTTACTTCCCATAAAACAACCATTACAAGGAAAGACATCGTCTTTTGTGAAGAATTCAAGGCATTTTGTTGAACTACTATGGTCAATTGAAGTCACACAGGAAGATCATCTAATTAGTTTCGACGTGGAAAACCTTTACACCAACGTTCCGGTCGAGGAAGCATACAGAGAAAGCTATCTGAAGACGGGAACCTGAAAGAGAGAACGAATCTACCTATAGAAGTGATTATGGAATTACTAGGATGCTAAGTACGAAACTGTTATTTCCAATTGAAGGACGAATTCTTTACAGAAGATGAGGGACTGCCAATGGGATGGTCATTTTCACCACTCATAGCCAACATATATATGGAGTGATTTGAAACTCTGGCCCTTGAAGAAACCTCGAGTCTGGTTAGGATATATGTTGACGACACCTTCATAATGGAACCATGGGAATACTAAACTAGACGCCTTCCTGAAACACATCAACAGTGTGAGACCTTCCATCACTTTTACAATGGCGAAGGAAATCCACGAATTGCCATTCTTGAACTTTTTGGTGAAGAGGACCCACACTAAGTGGGAAACATATGTATACCGAAAACCCACTCACACGGGACAGTATCTCAACCACGAATCCAATCACCATCAAACAAATAAAAGAGGAATCATCAAGACTCTTTTAGACCGTACTTTCGGGCTTTGTAACATGAAGGAAGGTCTCGAGAAGGAAGTAGACATCATCAAAAATGATCTTTAACGGAATGGCTACCCCAAAGCGATGGTAGAAAATATTTTGGCTAAGAGATAGCAGGAGCCTAGCGAGGAAGAGAAGCCGTTACAACCAGTGCTTGCACTTTCCTTCATCAGAGGATTATCGGAGAGGATAAGCAGAATTGGTAATAAGTACAACATCAGAACCTGCTTTAGATCCGGTAACACTATCTGTATCACGAAAATCGGGCCACCAAACGAGAACTGCGATTCCAAGAATTGCATTTACTGGAAACCCCGTGAGTGCGGAAAATCCTATATTGGTGAAACTAAGAGGCCATTGAATATTTGCATTGCCGAGCACAATGAACACACACAGCGAGAGGAAACCAGCATATTAGAAATTGTAGACCATGTTTGTACCCATCAACTCAACATCGAGTGGTCAATTCAATGAAGCCGCATACATGTTGTCCAACAACGTATTCAGCCAAGCCAGCGTAGAAATACACAACATATGGAAACCCATCATCAAGCGAAAAATGACCAACTCCCACCAAACGGTCATCTCCCACTGAACCAGTGAAGCGGAAAAAACAGAATGCGAGGATAAGTAAAAGCACCCGAACGACCTATAAATAGTCATCTCTCGGAGGAATCAGTCTAGTCAACACCCGAAGACGATTGTGGATACTAACAATCAAAACGTCGTGAACTAACTTGGCTTGAAATCTCTCATTTCTATCTTTATTTTCATTTTGTATTCCTTTATTTTTGTTCAATTGTTTTATTTTTACTTGTATTTTATTTCAATATCATCCCATTTCAGGTTTTTTTGCTTGATATGATTGTTATTTGCAGCTATTCATTTTTAATTTTTCTTTTTTAGTTGTTTCAGGGATTTCAAATGATTTTATATATTAGACAATGAAAGTCCGAACTAGTGAAATACAGGGTAAGGAGTTGAGACTGGGCTGAATGGATTGTTCCTTGAGATTATTTGATTTACACTCAGTCTTCAAGTATGCCCACTGACTACATGTGAAAACTTTTCCCAATCACCAGAAATTCAATACTCTTTTCGACGCACGTGTCACCAAGCGAACTATAGTCTTCAGAAGAAGAAAACAATCGTATTATTCACTCAAACATTACATGAATGCAACAATTCACATATGATCGATCCAATTATATGATGATGATCAAAAATACGAGAAATGGTTTCGGAGGAAGGGGTTCATCAAACAAGACGTATTGATGAATGACCAAAAAGCCTAGGAATATAGAATCTATAATATGTATTACCAAATGATCGGTTTTCGATATGAATAAAATACTATTGAATTTTTTTAAGAGAACCCTCACTGCCTCAATGTGATAGCCTTCAAGACATACAGTATTTGGCAGAATCATTTACTTCAACAATAAATGGTCGAGGCTACTGCCACAATATTCAATTATAGTATCAACCAGATGAATTAATCAACCACCATCCAAAAAAATATCATGAAGATCGCATAAGTTTATATCGCAAAATCAGATAAAAGCTATAAATTTTGTCTCCTTTCAATTGCTCTCCTGGAAGCACACAGACAACAATATCTCCCAAAACGGTTTATTAATATCAAAACCCATTCATTAGGATTCACTTAATTTGTTAACAAATTTTGTCAAAGTTATATATATTCTCGTAGTTTGAGCTTAATGAATTCAGGGCAAATAATCCTGCGGAATGTTCATTGGAGTGTAGTTACATGTTTTATCTGACAGTTTAATTGAATACAGAGCCACAGTTCTAGGGAAATAATACAATTGAACAAAAATAAATGGGGATACCTGCACGGAACTAACATTCTGTATTATTCGTTGAACGCTAGTTCAGCATATTTCCCAACACAAAACACTCAGATAGGTGAAACCAGTTACACTTCCACTAATAAATCTTCAAACGAGACGCCAACAAGGGAATATGCAGATGAGTTAAAAGGCAACAAGATAAGGATGTTTGTTATTCATTACTTTAACGCTTTGATTAAGTGAGGTTTTTCTCTGCTTAGGTGATAGTTGATATGGCCAAACACGTAGAGAATGATAGCGTTTATTAACATTTTAATTAGGGACACCAGTAAATCAACTGTACATATTTCTAAGAGGTGGAACAAGTTTGCAGTCATGAGCTATTTTCTGTGGGGAGTTAAATTATCTGATTTGAAGTAATCGAAAGATAAGGTAAAAACCCGTTACTAGATCTTCTGAAGATGCATTCAACTAGATGCGAGCAGCTACTGCGGAATCTATCTTGTCCAAATATTTCGAAATGGGTAAAAGAACGAATTGACCAAGGTAAATATCCTGAAGGTTTGACTGGAAAAGTTGCGCGTAAGGAGACCAAATTGTTTCTGGTGAAGTGATCTTTTTCATAATTTTCTGAAAATTGGGAACAAATATGCATTAATTTTTCGTTAAAATTTAATATGCCTATTAGGTGATAACTTATATGAGAGTATGCTGCTCACATTGAATGTTTCGTCGTAGTTTTCATCCTCAATAATAGACATCGCGAATAATATTGTCTCAACTAGATACTCTCTTGGCTTATCAACGAGAGGATTCTATTCGCTGTTTCACTCATACATCATTCATCCAAATAATGAAAGAACTCATTTAATATCTTAATTAAATATTTATTGTATCGAAACGGGAAAGTACTTCAGGAATAAACTTACACAAAAATGTTATTCAAAAATACAATGAATCACCAAAAACTCACATTATACTGCCACCCAGCAGGATCGAAGAAGAGATATGCTGCTTTGCCGGAACCTCTTCTGAAGATCGATATATTTATACTGAAATAATTTCTCAATACTGTCTGTTTTTGATCTTGAAGTCAATATTTATGAAGATATACGCTGACATTGCAACTATATTAAGGTAAAATGTTCAGTATGTAATCTGTGCAAAGTTTACGTATATTTCTATATCCTGTGATCGTATCAATTTTGATGTCTATGAATATGGTATATTGAAAATAATAATTCTATGGAACGCCGTTTTACATTTTATTGTCACAAATAAGGATTCCTCAATTTATTTAACTAACAATGTATTTGTTTGAATTGATTCATGCATTTGCTCGACACATTAGAAGCGATTGTTCGCAAAATTTGTTCTATTTCAAATGACACTTGATTTAAAATGTTACATGAATCAATTTGTTTGATGAAAAGTTGCGAACAGTTATAATATAGATTCAATATTTGAAATTTTTGGAAGTAAATGTTTGTCATATATACTTTTTTTGTAACTATCGAATAATTTACTACAATATCTGTGAAACATGAATAGAAGTGTTTGTTGATAGTTATAGTTATATGAATTGAAACGATTGTTGATTCGGCCCTAGCGTCGAGCGGATTCTTGCAGAAGCTGAATTTTAAATCTGGCAACATGATAGTCTAGTGATAGACTGAACAAAGCGCCGATTAAAAATTATCAACAATCAATTTAATTCATATATCACCTAAAAGCAACAATCAAAACAATTAATTTTCGCAAGATACTAATAGAATATTCCTTTGAAATGAGCTGGATTATTTTGTTTGTTGAATGTCAGTGATACATGAATTAAATTGATTGTTGATCAGTTTTATTCGGCGCTGACGTCGGGCGTATATTTGTGGAACTACATAACTGCATATATGTATGGCGTTGGTCATAGTAGGGTAATAATCCGTTCGACCTTAGCAACGAACAGAAAGTATCAACAATCAATTTAATTCATGTATCACCTAAATGCAACAGTCAGAAGAATTCATTTTTACAAAACCAATCATTAACATTCGTTTGAAATGAGCTGAATTATTTTGTTTGTTGCCTTTCAGTGATACATGAATTAAATTGATTGTTGATAGTTTTTATTGGGCACTGACGTCTGGTGTATTTTTGTGGAACTACATAACTGCATATATATATGACGTTGGTCACAGTAGGGTAATAATCCGTTCGAACGTAACAATGAATAAAATTTATCAACAATCAATTTAATTCATGTATCAACTAAATGCAACAGTCAAAAAATTCAAACACCATTCAAAATACTATTACAAAATACCATTCATTAATATTCCTTTGAAATGATCTGAATTATTTTGTTTTTTGAATTTCAGTGATACATGAATTGAATTGATTGTTGATAATTTTTATTTGGTGCCACGGTTGAACACTTGAAGTTCTTGATAAATCCGCTCGATATCAGCGCCGAATTATAATTATCAACAATCGTTTTGAATGTATCTTTCAAATACAACAAACTTTTTATATCATCAAAAAATTTAATTCTTTGTCAGAAATTAGCTTTTTTCAAAAGATTGATGGAATAAAATGATATTTGCTTGAGAATGTTTTGCACAAAAGTTCTAACCAAATTTTAAATTGAATGCATTGAAGTGAATGTTGGAAATATTCAACAAATTGACGGATGTAGCTGTTACTACGTGGTAGGAAATCATAATGAAAAGAGAAATGAAACTTTCTATGTTTTTTTACCACTTTTATTTATAACTAACGTTACTGCAGTTTCGTCCTATACGGACATTTTCAAACTTATACATTTTATTCATTTATATATTTTTATTTGTATAAGTTTGAAAATGTCCGTATAGGACGAAACTGCAGTAACGTTAGTTACAAATGAAAGTGGTAGAAAACATAGAAATTTTCATTTCTCTTTTCACTTTCAATAAAAGTGAAATATAACAATATTTATTATTCATAGAAAAATATTTAGTATGGAAAGTTAATTTGCTATATTTTCAGATGAACGAAAGTCTATTTTTATAACCAACAATGTTTTATGGGAAAACTTTGACAGTCATTCAAATATATTCATTGAAATGTTATTCACAAACTGTTAGAAAGTGAATTTAAAATTTCATTATAATTCAACAGCCATATAAATAACTACCATTTTATTCAAAGGTCCAAATTATATGCGGAATTGAAACGTTTGTTGAATTACTCGAATAATTGACTGTTGAATAAAAATGTTAAGTTGAATTATATGTATATAAATTATTTTTTAGCGTAATATATAGTAAATTGGCGTTCCATTTTCCAATAGGTACTCTGAAATAATATTTTTCTTCGGAATCAATAAAAGCTTTCAGTTATTTCATTAGTCATTTTTATACAAATAACAATTTTATTCATGTACCATTTTAAATAAGTGTTGTTTAAAATAGAACAAATTTTGGGAACAATCGTTTTAATTGTGTCGAACAAATGAATGAATCAATTAAATTCAAAAAAATAAATTATTTGTTGAATAAAATGAGAAATGAATATTTGTGACAATAAAAAGTGAAACGGCGTTCCATAGAATTCTGAATACTAATTGTTTTTGTTTTAGAATATTGAAGTTGAGGTTGGAACATCGTTCAATTCATGTATTCGTTCAAATGAATTTGAATTATTTCATGATGATTATTTTCTATATTTAACAATATCATTTTCCAGTTAATACTACCGGTATAATGAGTATTTTTACTATAAACCAACTCAATGGCCTCTTGGCACTTTACTATAATCACGTTATGATTTTTGAGTACTATTTCACTAATACGAACATCTCCATATTGAATTGCTTCCGAAAAATTATTGTTACAGATTCATCACAAACAGAACCTATTCGTGGAAACTAATTTTATGTTGTTTCTCCTGAATTTTGTGAAGGAAAATTCAACAATAGACCGATGAGAGCCCGGGGAATTTATCAGCTGTGCAACAGGTGCCAGCTGAATTTGAGTGACAGTGGATGGCATTCCTAACTCCAGGATCCAGGAATTTTTCAAACGAGAGTATTTATTTCAGAACTTCCTGTTACAAAATTTGTCACATTGGAGAGATTGAATTCTACCCAAAGCCACAAAGCCGCTAATGCTAATAGGTTGCGTAATTTTTGGCTCTTCTTAGTACGCAATTATAGAACAGATCAGGTGTATGCACCAATATCTCAGTGGAATCGGGTGTGGGTCTTATTATTATTATCAGACAAGAAAATGTATGAGCGGGCGTAAAGTGATTTATAACAAAATAAAATATACACCTTTCTCAAAGCTGAAACCACTAAATTTAATTGGCTTACTTGTCACTTACTTACTTACATGTATAGGTTGAAAT
>WOGN01002455.1:0-16715 GCA_015342105.1 Leptinotarsa texana
GGATATGTGTGAATAGCCGTCCATAATATGCACCAGGCATTTTGACTCCAGACGAAGACGAAACTGACATGCCACTGAGACGTGACTGATGTGTGTGAATAGACCTTACAGAGGCTATGCCCGGTGTTTTCTTGAACAGTAATAACTTTGAAAGTAAAGGTGATAGTACCTCCCAATAGATGGCGTGTTTGTAGGGGGAGATCACCTTTACTTTCAGACTTGTTCTTTTTAGGACAGTTCAGTGGTTCACTAATGATCATATCATTAAATTGAAATTATTTTAATGTTCCTATTTTCACATTATCAAAAGCTGTTATATACTTCGAAAATATTTGAAAACGAAAACACATTAAGTAAAAACAAACTATAATTGTGAATTGTTACACTGGTTTTCACCTAATGAAAAATATTTATTGTACAGACACATTATTTACATTAAATATCTAAAATAAACTAGGTACGAATGAATTATTTTCATTAAAAAAAGTTCCAATCATGCAATTGAAAAAAACAATAGATTATATTCAATTGATCTTTAGCTCGCAGCAAATTCAAATACGCAAAATACACCAAAATAATATATTAATAAATAACCGATTTAATAAATATCACTTTCAGTGTAGGTAAATAAATTATATTATCATTTGATCCATCAATAATTTTACATTTTGCTAAATATTAAAAATTCTGTAACTTTCAGAACTGCAACACTCTTCTCAAAGCATACATAGGATTGTTCATCTCTTGATGACGCTAACTTGGTTGGTGAAACGCGAGTCGAGAAGAGTGTTGTAGTTCTGGTGTGTGGGAGCTGTGTTTTTTTGGATTCATTCTATGCCAGAGGTTTCAGATCCACCTTTAAAAATATTGACGAAAACTTATTTTCAATGTTGAAAGCCTTATCATTTAATTGAAATTATTTTAATGTTCCTATTTTCACATTATCAAAAGTTGTTATTAATTTATATTGAAAAACTCTCGATTTCAAGTCGTGCCAATTTTTCCAAAGGTGTGATCTGCTAAAGTCTGTTCCGTTAAAACATGTTTTTCCGTTAATCATCTGTCGCCCTCCCTGTGAATGACAACTGTCAAAAGTTGAAACTTGTGTGAGCTAAGAAATAACAAGAGTCTTAACTTTTTAATAGGTAATAGTAATATGTTATCACTTCTAACAAAAAATCTATGAAATGAAGATATATCATAACCTAAAACTGTTCTGTATTTAAGATACCATTAAGTGCTTTAGTGTTTATTGTGGCCACAAGCTTACTTACTTAGGCTCAAATACTTCAATTCCTTTAAGAAAACACATGAAATATTGACCAGAAATGCAAAACTTTGACAATTTTGGTGTTTTCAAATTCCTTAAAAATCAATTTCAACAGTTTTTAGACTAGATATCACTTTATGTAAACCTTAAAATTAATCAACTTGTGTACATCAAAAAAAATCGTCGCATTCTTGCACCACCTTCGGACAGAACTTTCTGGCATTCAAAATGTATGAAACATTCGATGTTAAGGATATTTTGGTACTTGCGCTATGTTTATTCCAGACATGAATCGCATAACTATTTTTGGTTAATTTGTTAACAGCTCCCGTTGAATTTTCATCGAAAAACATTTTCCATTTCATCCAAGGCACTGCATAAAAACTCTCCCTAGGAAATACTTTGAAACCTTGGCAGTCTTTTTTTATCATATCCTTTGCCAATTTCGCTCCTCCACAAATAGATTTCAGCAGCCTGGAAAATGTTATATTATGTATATTTAATTTAAATCAAGTTTGAAAAAAATAGATGAAATTCCAAAAACTCGCAAAAAATGCTTTTCAGATAAGAAACCACTTATAAAGCATTCTTTGCTAGCAACTACAAATTTATTAAGTAAGTTATATATTTTCAAACAGGAAAACTAAAATTCAGTTCACAGAATGTAATTTACACAAAAGTTGAATGACTGGTATGGTACATAAAATAACTTTTTATACCTCATTGGCTTATTTGGGACACACAATAATATAAGTGAAAAAAACAACTGTAAAATTTCGACTTTTTGTAAATATTTTTTATAAATAATAATTGTATCTCCTCCATTGCTTTTACAAAATTTTATGTATTATGATTATATTTTTTAAACACCGTATGTTTGATTAAAACTTCATTGTGACTAGTCCAATACGTTTATATAATGTACAGTAGCAATTATATTCATGTATAGACCTCATAAATTATTAAATACTTACTTACATACTATAGTACCTAATTCACAGGCTACATGTATTAATTTTTTTCAGTTTCAAGACTAAGGTGTTTGATATAATATGGATTCCAGATTACAATACTTATTTACACAATGGATTTAACTAGGGAGCAAAATAAAACGTTTGTAGTTTAAACAAAAAAAATCGTCAGATCATCTTAAAATGAAACCAAGCATTTTTAGAGCTTTCGAGATACAAAGGCAACATGTTTGTTGAAAGAAAGCTTTGTTACCTGGAATTATGCCCATATCCCTACATTCAACTTTTCATACCAATCGCATACTTTGTGTAACCCTGCTGTAGAACGAATCAGGATTTCAAAATTTGTCAGTTTCACTCTTACCAACTGATTTTAGACTGAAGTTAGATTTATTTGCTCAAGTTTGAAATGGGGTGAGATAGAACTAACCCTTCTAGGTTGTAGTAGAGGGATGAATAGACCCACTCACTTTGCACCGAACCTAAGCAACATTACGCCAATTTTCAAATCTGGAATTGCTGGCATTGAGACAGTATTTAGAAATTACATATTCAGGATTAGTGGTTTATGGATGTTCAAGTCACGAAAAACCGTACTTGAACAAATCACTGCAAATACACATTTTCAAATATCATCTCACACCTCAGAGTTCGCTAAAAACTAAAATGACTCAAAAATGCCAAAAGTGTCAAACAAATCTAGAGGGATCTCCCTCATTGACTGTGGTAACATGTTTATTTAAAAAAAAAACATTTGATTTGATGTTTTGAAACTTGTTATCCAGAATTTAAATCAATAACATTTTAATGTTATATTTATAATACAGAAATTATTAAACAGATGTTCAAATATGTGAGTGCTCCAAATTTACAAAAACAAGTCATTGTCTATAGTTTTCTGTTCTTGATAAATTGCAATATAACGTTTGAAGCATTGCTTATTTGGTTTGGGCTCCTAAATGAAGAAGTCTTAGAACCTTACCACATTCCAAATATTTTGGGGAACAACTATTGCTTCAACATCTTTGTGAAGAGTTTATTTTGAAATCAATTACTTTCTTCCTTCCTTTGGAAGTTTTCCACAATTTTTTCTATAAATATGAAGAAGTATAAATCCAAAACCTTTCTATCCCAAAAATTAATCTCTCCTAAAAATATACCCTTTTCAATTCAAACAAGAAACTATTGTCGAGAGTTTTTTGGAAAATATATCCAGAATTATTAAATGTTATATCATTCAAAGCAATAGATGACAGTACATAATGTTGAAAAATAACATGGTAAACAATACTTCTGCTACAAATGGTGGTAGATCGATAGAAAAATAATTTCAATAATTGCAGACTTGTGTACGAATATCTACGCTGCATTAAATGGGAAAAACGCCCTATAACCCTATACTTTGATATCAGTAAGGCATTTGAAACAATCGATCATACACTCTTACTTGATGAATTGTACTGTATTGGAGTTAGAGATGTGGCAAATAATTGGATTGGTTCATACTTGAAAGAAAGAAACCAAGTAGTAGTCATGAATCAAAGTAAATCACAACCGAGAGTAATGAATATCAGTGTACCACAAGGATCTATCTTAGGTCCCGTTTTATTTATCATCTTTATGAATGGCATGGCTCACTCTTGTCCTGATGCAAAAAAAATATTTATGTATGCTGATGATACAAACATACTGGTCTCAGAAACTAACACACGGGATGCAGTAGCGAGGCAAATATTACCACAAATGAATTTCATAAATGGTGTCTTTATAATGTACTACCAGTAAATGTATCTAAAACTTTTTTTATGCCATTTATAATGCAAAATATGAACAATGATGTTAGTTCTCTGATAAAAATCACTAATAAAAGCACTGAACAAGTGAATTCTACTAAATTTCTTGGAATTATTATGGACCATAAGATGACATGGGAGGAACACATCAATGTTCATGCGAGAAAATTAAGTACTATGTGCTTTATAATTAGACAGCTACAAAGAACAGTGTCTTTGGAAGTATTAAAATTGGCATATTATGGACTTGTTCAGTTTCTATTAACATATGGTCTGATGTTTTGGGGCAATTCAGCTCATTTGAATAAAATATTTCTTATGCAGAAAAAAATTATTAGGTCCATGATGGGAGCTCATCCGAGGACTTCATGTAAACAGTTATTTTCACAGTGACAAAACCTTACACTGCCTTCACTTTATATAATGCAAATTACTGTAAATATAAAAAAACAAGAGGCTTCAATGTTATTAAATAGTTCTATTCACAAATATTCAACTAGAAAGCGTGAAAATGTATGTCAACCTTTCACCAGGCTAACGATCGGGCAAAACTGTTATATTTATTAAGGTATAAGGTATTTTAATCGTTTTAAGGAACTGTTTGGGCCAACTCACGAATTGTCAAATCTAAACTGCTTCAGGAACGCTCTTCACAAATACTTGGAAGGAAACATATTTTATTCTTTAGATTAATTTTTGATGTAAGTGTGTGTGCATTATTACATTATCTTATATTATTACGATCAGTAATGAACTGTTATTTTAATGTTCTGTGATTGTACAATTGTTCCTTCATTTATGAACAGATGGTACTTCTTTTCAATATATACTTATTTTGTATTTGTACTGCTGTAACTTGTAGGTTCTGTTATGACTAATCCAACAAGTTTATATGATGTGTCTTTTATACATTTGTATGGACTTCGGTGATAAATAAATTTGATTTGATTTGATCAGATTGTTAACTGCTTACTGTAAACATCCACAGCATACCCGCAACCTGTGCTGCTATTGAACGGCAGAGGTTGCAGGTATGGTCTATACATTTGGTCATGAGCCAAAAGTTATACAAACTACAAGTCCATAAAAAAATATTAAAAAGGGATAGATGGATTTGGATATTGGAAATTTTTGGAAGTTCCAATTATGACCTAGAAGCTGAAAAACTTTACCTGGTAACTACTCCTGGGCCATTATATCCCCAATCTCTTCCATTGAAGTTATTTTTAAGGTCATCCAAACAAGTTCCAGCTAGCGTATGTCCTTTTCCACTTGAAGAGAAACTCATCACTCCAGCGGCCACATCCTTGTCTGATTCAGCACCAGAATAGTTTGGAGGAAGTTTTTCCAAAGATTTTGTTACTATCACATCTAGATCCAAGTATATTCCCCCATATTTCCATAATGTTAAATATCTGAAATTATTGAAAATAAATTTTAGGATTGAGGTTGTTTCAAAAGTTTTATCCGTTTTAATGAGTCTACTTTAAACTGATGATGTCAAGCAAGGCCGTTTTGGTCTGGTCCTGAGGCAGATGCTTTGACGCACAATTCATTTAATTTGTGAAACGTGCGTATGGGCGTTGTCGTGTGATGGTTTGGCCGGGTTGCAGAAGTTATAGTGAATCACACAAGCCGCTGATCACGGTACAGTAAACGTGATATTTTTTTGGTGGGTTTTCACATTTGGGAAGTGTCTGGGTGGCTCATTGGTGTCCAATCACTGTCCTGGACGTCTAATGTTGTCGTTAAGGATCCACTTTTCACCACACGTGAAAATCCTATTCAAATCAGAATGGTTTTGGTTGTGTAGAAGCAAAGAAGAAAATACTCCACCAGGGCCCTCAAATATTGTACATGAGTTAGTACACTTGAGTACAACTTCATTATATGACTGTCTCACTATGATTTTGATGTTTATTTGTTAGAAAAATGTCAAATTGAGTGAGACAAATATTCACAAATACTGATCATATTGAACATGAATACTTTTTCTTATATAATATTTAAAACAGTATTCATATTCCTGCATTGATGGTCTGGCCTGGATAGTCGACTTTAGTTCTCTTTATATAAATTCTATTGTTTTTTTTCTTTATCTTTTAAACAATCTGTTAAAAATTCATCAGTTCGGACTTCCATTGTCTACTATGATACAAAATCATTTAAAATCCCTGAAAAAATTATTAAAATTAATATGAATAGCTGAAAATAACAAGTATATTAAGCAAAAACAAAAAAAAACCCTGAGATGTAATAACAATGAAATAAAATACAAGCAACAGTTGAAAATTGTACAATAAAAATGAATAGTAACTTGGCTTGAAATATTTAATTTTTTTTATCGTTCAATTTTCAACTGTTGTTTGTATTTTATTTTTTGTAATTTCATTTCAGGGTTTTTTGCTTAATATAATTGTTATTTTCAGCTATTAATTTTAATTTCAATAATTCTTTGAGAGGTTTCAGATCATTTTATATCATATTAGACAATGGAAGTCCGAAGTAATGAAATTCACCATGAAACATTTGTCGACCACCTTCGAACAAAAAATTTATCATGTGGATTATGTACATACATGAAATTATTTGTAAATTGACGTGTCTGTTGAAGTAAATAAATAAGTAACTCCCACACCAGAACAAAACTACTGTTTCTCGATGTGCTTTTCACTAACCAAGTTAGCATCATCAGGAAATGTTCTGGTAAAGAGATTCCAATTCTACCCATCAAGTTAGGTTCAGTTGTTTGATAAGCTTATTAACATAAGTGGTCAGTATATCAACTAAACCAAAGACTCTATACTTTTATCATGTATGCTAGTATTTCTTATACCTTCACAATCTTATATCTTACCTCAAAACATCACTAGCATGTGACATTGCATAATCTGAATCTTCTATAATCCCAGATTTGTACAAATGTTCCACAGGTGTTCCTTCAACATATTTTTCATAATCCAAATGCATCATTTTCACATTTTTATAACTCAGCAGCGCCTTCAAAAACCTATCAGATTCGTCGCCATCGAAACGGAGAATTCCTGGAGAGGTGAAAAGAAGATATACATCAAAATTCGGATTCATTTTCGCCGCACTCTCAACCGCACATGCTTGACGCGCTCCTATTGATATTTTGCCTTTTATGAATGATTTGCAGGAAGTTTCGTGAAAGAATATCGACTTGTCTTTTTTTGGATTTATGCTTGATATATCGGAAAGGGATTCCGTTTTCAGACGATAGCAATATATGCTATCTACAGGGTAAAAATAACGGTACATCTTCATAGGGATGTAATGAATGCTTGGTGAATAGAACATCAGTCCTAGAACGAGCCATATAAGAATATTGGAGCATATTAGAATGTATAAGCATTTTCGCTTTTGTAACCAAAATGAGTTCATATTCGGTTCCCGCTCCAGTAAAAGCTTAGCATGATGTTGGTGGTATTTCCTGAAAAAAAAAATTCTGCTGAAAAATATTTATTTTCAACTGGTTTAGTAGGTATGTGATAGAAGTAACACTTTGTGTTCAGTGAAAATATCACAATCAAATGTTACCTAAATATGGTCTAATTGGGTTAATTATAATGTCCCCTTTATTCAAATATTCAATACTGAACAAATTAAGAAAATAGAAAATAATACTAAAAAAATTTGTTTTTCTCCAAAATATTAAAAAAAATTTATTTACTGAGGGAGTCCGTACATAAGTCTGTTTTTTATGAAAACTTGTTAAATTTTCAATGGCTTATTCGAGACAGTACTACTTTATATGATTCAATATGGGATTTTTCAGTCAGGATATCACCAAATATTATTATGATAATACGTAGTGATATCCTGTTGTTGTTGTACTCGACAGCTTATCAACTCCAGTGGCGTAGCCTCTTTAGATGTAAGCTGTTAAGCATTGCTGCTTATAACTTGACAATACTTTTGACAACGAACAAAAATAATGGAATATACAAAATGTTGAAAGGATATGATTGTAGAGGAAAATATATTCAACACCCCCTCTCAATAAGAGCTCACTTTACTGAGACCTACACTTTTTATATATTTCTATTTAGTATATTCTACAGTCAATAATAATTCCTTTTACTGAGCATTCTTATTTCTCTACTTTGATAAAACATACAATGTTTCACTTCATTGCTATACCTGAAGCATTCAATTAGGAAATGATAAGTATGTTCTCTTCTTTTATCAATTCAATCAAAAATAATACAAACAGACCTCAAAATGTTATTGATAAATTTCCATTTTTTAAAGGTATTATTAGGTAAACCGTGAAAGTATCCAGCATTATAAAAACTACGAATCCATAGAAGTGGTTTTATCTATTGCTGGTTAGTAAATCCCTTCATTTGAACTTAATCGATGCATAACAACAAAGAACGTGGGCGACAACATTGCTCAAATATAACTAAGTTTAAGTTTAAAAAATGGACCTTAATCTGAGAATTTTTTTAGATTGAGTGGTTTTATCTCTGTAAAACTGTATTAGAAGTTTTACTTTGCACTTCTTATTGTTGCCTTGACTAACCTAATCTGAAGGTGTAATATTCGCAACCAGTAGTTATGTTCAGTGCTAGTCGTAACACAACATGATGAAGAAATTTGTTTTTTAAACTGAATATCTATTATTAATCACTAAAATGCCAAGACTATCCTCGGAAAGGATAAACCTTTCCTCTCAAATTTTTTAGAAGAATATCCTGAAATGAAATATAATTTGCAAGATAATTCCAAAGTTTTAATTGAAAGCATTTATTAACAGACGAGTTGATATTGATGAGAAAGTATTCTCCCCAACTATGGGAGTATATGACCTCTCGAAGTAAAACTGAATCCAGAACCTTTGTCTACATAGATAGCCAGGTCTATCCTTTGAGAACTAGAAATCAAGAACTATAGATGCATATGTGAGTAACGAATGCTGGTCAATGGAAGAATCGAATCACTCATTTTAGATAATTCAATTTTAACATGATAGAAATCGCACGTTAAAAAGTAGGACCTCGTTAATCTTTGGCTCGCACAAGTTTCGACTTTTGAAGGTTACCATTCATAGGAGGACCATATGGTTAATGGAAAAACAGGTTTCAAGATTGTGTATAGACACACACAAGATACCTATACAGGTGTAGAATTTTTATGTAAATTAGAAGATCAATACGACATAGAGCTAATACCATACGGATACTGAGTACTACTCAAATGGGAATTTGATTTTCAAAAGTTCGAGAACCGAGTATTGATTATGAAAAATATTCGGTTCAGCTGATCACTACTTTAGAGCTATCTCGAGGTATTTAGAGGAATTTCCTCTTGTGAACCTTTGCTGATGGTTGCCACTGATTAACAATAAGCTTATGTTTTCATGAGTTTGCCGAAGTTGATTGGAATATATATATATTATAGCTCTCTGGTTACAATGAATTTTGAAAATTATTAACATAACTTACATAAAGATGTAGTATAAGTATTTTATTTTGTAGTGAAGACACTTGCATATATTTATTGCACAGAAACTAAGTTTTAGGTATAGCAATTTTTGTGTAGTTAGAAACAGGATTTATACCTCAATATCCTACCATAAGGATTTTCTTTTATTAACTGTTGATGTTATTCGAATAATATACTGATTTCAACAGATTTAAAATACAAATTAAAAAAAATTAACATAAAAGAATATGAGAATTGCGAAAATACTTTCAATAAAAATGAAATATAAATAAATATTAATTCACTTCTAACCTAAAATCTTGAATTTCGTTTTTTATTTTCGGTGTCAGTGTCAACTGTCAATAATATCAATATCTACTCGTGTTCCTTGTGCTGTGGGTTCTGAACACAGAACTCACAGGGAATGACTACAGAGAAAATTTCTTCCTATGAGGGCACTAGGTTCTTACCTTACAGTGTACGATTCCTAGGAAAAACTGTAGACAGTATGACATGATTTGTTCCTGGCTGTCTAGCAGTGCATGCTCTTTCATTTGACTGTAACCTTGCCAATTATTTTCACATGAAAGAATTTACTAAATAGAACTCCCTATTTCATACCGGAAACAGAGATAGTGGAAACTATTAGATATCCCAAACTATAAAGAAATAAAGCTGGCGAAGGCAAAATTATCAGTAGACATTCAGCATGAAGACAAAGTGGCCAGAAACAGCAAGTTCATGGGTTGGCCAAACGATTCTAAGCCCGAGAAGTTGAGTAATAGAAAAATCGAAATAGGAAATGACTGGAGCCATATGATCGATTTCCATATATCAAATAAAAGGCCACCATAGGTAAGTCAGAAACAAATCGTAGAGAGCATCTACTGTTTTTCCGTTCACATCAGGAGTCTCTTCATTACTTTACCATTTTAAATGTTTCACTTACAGATGACCTTCAGAGTCACACGAGGTCATACCTGAGTAACTTTTCCGCTCTTTCTGCTTCCGAGAGGAAAAATATAATTTTTTTTTAAACTGCCCCAAAACTGTTTAAACCCTGCTATGAATTCGTACTTTTCTGGGTTTAACGATTCGCTAGTTGTTTGCACTGTAATTCTCATTTGAAGAAAATGTAGAAACAAATTTGGATTATATTTCATATTTTTATACTAAAATCTCACTTCAATTTAACACTTTTTATAAGATCAAATACAGAAATAACATATTATTATTAGTTAATAAATATTTCTTCATGAATAAACGAAAAAGCAACAGGTTGAATAAACGGAAACCAATTTCTTGACGTCAGGTGAATAACATGTTCAAGATGTGTCATAATATAATCAATTAATGTAATGGCAAAATAACAAAGAGTAGCAGTGGATCGAATCCTTGAGGTTCAAAGGGTCAGCTTTCTTGATAAGCCGACATGGTAATATTTATTTATAGTAATTTAGTGTGCTCACTGTTCACCGTAATATGACAAATTATCAACAAAAATGTACATAAAGTTTTTCTAGAAGTGAAATATGTGGGATTTTTTATTGACTTCAATTTTGTTTACTTCTACTCTTTTCACATTACCATTTTTAGGTTTTGTTTGCATAGGTAAGACGTATTTTAGTTACTTATTTGAAATTTATTACGATTTTAATATTCTTTCTTTCAAAGAAGCTTCTGTTTCTTGAGTTTAATTTTTTATTGATTATACAGATGAGAATCCAAATTAATAAAGCTTCTCATTACTATTCATCAAATTGCTATTCATCAAATGAGTACTTTATGCTCTGTCAAATTTTTCATTGTTCCTTTTAAAATTCAAATTTGAAATAAGAATTTGATTTTTTTTAATTTTATTTCTGATATATCTTTTAATATTTCATTGTCCATTGGAAACATCCTATTTTTTAGAAAAAGCCCAATAGTCTTAGAACTTAATACTAAACTATTGTCCTAAATTTATTGTTGGTCTATAGGTACTTGAGATGAAAATTCAATATAACATATTTGAATAACACTTTGACTGTTAGATTTTAACGTGACAGTTTACGAAACCTCAACACATACTATACAATAGGTTATTCGGTGTGCTCATTAGTAGGTAGTAAATAATTGTGACTGTCGCGGTTTTATGTACTGTCAAGTGAAAATCTCACAATAAAGTGTTAATATATTTATGTTACATCAGTATGTCCTCTTCAATTTTCAGTACCATAGATTTGTTCAGTCAACCACAGTGGGACAGACAAGTAAAAAATTATAAGCCATGTTATTGATAAATCACGAGATCATGACTCTAGTTACTATCACATAAATTTCAATATGATGTCGTATCAGACGATCGTTATGCAATATTTAATTCACGATGATAATTAATTATACTAGGTTTTGATAAAAATATCTATGCATTATTGCAACCTTGTTTTGTTTTTACGTTTTCGAATCGTCAATGTGGCTCATACATACAGATCATTCATTGTACCGGAGACCGCATTACTGATAATATCCAGCCTTTTCTGACCCTGCTACTCAAAATTGAGAGAGTAAAGACTGTCAGGGAAGTGAAAAAGAACTGTTTTCAATGGTTGACTTCGTCGAAAACTAACAAGCACGTCGGAACGTGGGAGCAAATAATGATCTGCAAACTTCCCGTTATCCCCAAAAACAGCCACGACGTTTGCACGCAGATTATCAAGGCTTTGGAGTTCAGATTCGACATTGGTATCGTCGGAAACACAATCTCCAACAGATAAGCAGTACAGGCTGCTTCACCTCTACCCTCCATATACAAGCTATTCGCCGTCGTTTATCACGACGCGAAGGAAGAAATGCCAACATTGGTCACGTGATTCTTCGATCTGAATCGTGCAGGAAGAATACGTGTTGAAGCCCTAGAAATGCAACTTCCTTATTTACTGGGATTTTCGTTGGCATCATTTCTTGAATTGTACCTTTATCTCTATTAACTAGAAAAGTTATGAGTAGATGACGTGATTTGTTGAACGCAACGCGTTGCCTATTCGTACACAGTCTCAGTCGATAAAAATTGGTAAAATAATTATTTTCTCGACCTCTGGGGGTCGATTCAATAATAAACAAGTTGTTTAAGAGGCTCCCGGACAACTGCGTCGAAAATCTATTGCAGATCATCAACAGCTCGTTGTCCCTCAAGTACTTCCACAGAAGGTGGAAGCATGCAATCGTTGTCATGATCCCAAAACAGTGTCAGAACCTGTTGTTCCCACAGAATTATATCCCAATCGCTCTCCTCTCGTTAGCGGCTAAGCTGGATGAAATAGTCGTCCTGCAAAGTCTCAACGAAGAAGTTGAGGACCGAAATATTCTGCCTGACGAACAGTTCGGCTTCAGGAGAGAACACTCCACTGAGGCTGGTCGAAAACACCATCGCAGAGCTAAATCAAAACCGTAAAGTCCATGTCGTTCTATTCGACATCTCTAAGGCCTTCGATCGTGTGTGGCACGAAAGCCTTCTGCATAAACTAGTCGCGTTCGACTTGCCTCGGGGCCTGATCCGGTGAATTGGGTCTTTTCTGAAAGACATAACATTTCAGGTTAGAGTAGAGGGCTCTCTGTCTGACAACACAGAGATACTCGCTGGAGTGCCACAGGGGGCTGTGCTATCTCCCACACCAGAAACCTCCCGAGGTCAGAGCGTGTGAAAATATCTCTCTACGCCGATGACACGGCTCTCCTTTCATCTTCCATTGTTCGGGAGCTCGGGATCGTCTATATACAACGTGCATTGAACGACCTCGAGCGCTAGAACCTCGAATGGAAGATCCGAGTGAACCCAAACAAGGCTCAGGCTATAACCATAGGAAGAACGATATCTCATTCGGCTAGAAAAGTGAGACTAGCAGTCTATTGAAGCCCTCATGTCCCCCGTTAAAGGTTAGACAATTTCCTCATCCACTCACCCCAGCCCTATCAGTTATGACCCATTTATCCTTCTGACAAACGCCAGTCGTAAGGGTAAAGGAGCCAGGCTCCAAGCTGTTCGAAATTAAGATGGCTTTGGTATTTTCTCGACCCTTGGCTTGAATCAAAGTGTAGTATCTGTTTATATCAGCTTAGTATCTGATTATACGAGCTTGGTAACTGTTACGCCCATCATGCGAGGCCAGTATATTACTTATTTTTGGACATTGATGGGGGTATGAGCTTGCTTCACCTCCGTCGCGGGTTTGCCCGACATTGCCGTACCGCCAGGACCGTCCATTTGTGAAACCCAAACTAAATTCACTTCATAATATTGTTCTGTGAGAGAACATCATGGTATTTAGGCACTCGGAGCACTGCCTAGTTACGTAAAAATAGTTTTAACAAAGCACTATGATTATTTTTGATTCTGCATAAAACAAATAGATTCAAAGTATTTTTCGGCATTCCATTTAGAGAGGCGCTGACCGGACAACAATTTATATTTGGAAACGATTCTTGTTCCAACCAAGAGTCTTAACCTCCTTGAATCGTTTTAGTAGACGTAGGAAAGGAGGGGATTTTTTATATTTTATTTGTGATAATATACTTAAGACATACATTTCTTGGAAAGTGTGGTGAAAATTTTTGCAAAAAATTTCCCCCTATAACAGAAACTGTGGTGAATTGCTAGGGCGTGAGCTCTGCACTTACGATGTGTATGCCTCCTATAAGTTACAATATGATATTTTACTAGGATGATAACAAGGAAGATGAAATTGTGGGGCAATTATCGTAGAGCAATAATGTGTTACTATTTTGACGTAATTTAATTTTCACCTTAACTCTGGGATCGTATGGAATTTCTTTTTTGAGTTTTTATCGAATTCAAATGTTTGTAGTTTCACTGGAATTTGTATTCCTTCATTTGATTGTAATGCAACTTATATTCCATGTACTATGTGAAATTTGAATAAGGATGAAATGTTGAAAGATGAAAGAAAATTGTGAAAAAAAACGCGGATTCAATGCTTTCTAATTCCTCCTATAAAGTTAAAAACTAAGCGAAAAAAGAAGTTTGCAGGCATAATGGCAATTTAACATCCAAATTCTTTTGATTAGAGTTAGTGATCTATAGTAACAGAAAATTATTGAAATCACAAATATCTTTTCCAGTTTTGAAAATAGGCCGTTCGATATGGCTGAGCTGCATTTCCACATTACATCCGGATTTAGAATTTGTAAAGTACGTAACAATACGTACGTTACTGGACACTCACAGAAACCAAGGAATCATATCAGTTCTATTATCAGTTAAAGGACAGGCACAACCTGAAGCAGTGAGGCGACATTTACAGGTGAAACTTTCCAATATACTGTAACGAATTGAAGAATTTACTGTCTTAAGCAAATTTATTTCTATCAATATTTCACTATCGCAAACTTATTTACTACACTTAGCACTTGATTTATTTTCACTATTTGAATTCTTTGTTTAACCGCTCGATTCACTTTCTGAATTCGTCTGGCATCTCTGGACGAAAAGCGAGCCCTATATATCGGTAACGATCACTCTAGAATTCTATAGTCGTTTCGGGATTGGCCTGGATTTTTCGCGGTAGCTTCAGACGGCATTCTTTTGCGGTGAGTCATGTGTTTATTCGCTTGCTGAGATATCGGTCAGGGGCGGCTTCAGATTCGTTACAATACCTACATATTTCTATTTCAGTGCTGAGTATAGATAGAGTCACTTCGGAAAGGGGACAGTACGTGGAAGTTGAAGTCGAAAGGTCCTAAAACGTGATGTTTTAAACTTCCGATAAAAAGGGGAAGTGATCAGTAGCGATTTCAGTTTCATACCTCGAAATCCTTTAAATTATTAGATAAAGTGAGTGCCCCACGATTTGAACGACCAACAGGAATTGTGACGTTTTGAGGTTTGTTCTTCTTTGCAACCAAAACAATCGTTTTTTAAATCGGATCGGCACGTCTGATGAAAAGTAGATTCTCTACGACATTAGAAGATTTTTAGTTGGATACAGATGAGCCACCCAGGCACTACCGAAAGACAAAAAACCACCAAAAAAGACATGGTTGCTGTATGGTGGTCATCGGCTGATGTGATCCACTACAACTTTCTACAACCGAGCCAAACCATCACATCAGAGTTCTATTGTGAGGAAATCCGACGAAATATATCGAAAATTGCGCCAGCAGCTGGCAGCACTGTTCAACAGAAGAGGTCCGATCCTGCTCCACGACATTACCCGTCCGTACATTTTACAAATCACCGTCCGAAAATTAAATGTAGTGGGTGTCGAAGTTCTTTGTCACCTACCTCACTCCCCAGATCTCTATCCAACTGGCTATTATCTTTTCAAGCACTTCGATAACGTTTCACCGGTAGAAGCTTCGCCAAGCTGTACAAGGCATAAACGGCCTTCTTCGACTTCATCGAATCCCGAGCACATACTTTTTATGCTGACGGAATTAATCGACTTGTGTTAAGTTGGCAAAAGTAAACAGATTCACATGACACTAATACAATCAAATTGGATAAGTATTCACTGAGCCTTTACAGTTTGAAGTAAAGTGATAGAAAAGGACAAAACTTTTGAAAAAAGCTGATATAATCAGTTGCCAATTGTTTATTTTTCCGCTAACCGGCTGTGAGCCCCTTAAAAACGACAACCCTCAGAATAGTTTTCGTATGATTATTATGGGAAAAATCGACATATTTCGGAAAATATGTCGATGTTTTTTGCATTTTCCAATTGCGACCAGTTTCAGTTCATTAACTCCCACCTACATCGCAATGTACTTCAATAGTACGGAATCAATTAGATCTCTATTTTATTTAACTTCGATAAATATTGCCTTTCATTTTCTAGACTCAGGTACTCCTTCACAGTTAGTAAAATAACTAAAATACCTATATGTCGGAGAATGATCCGAGTTGTCAGCCTTTTATTTTGTATAGTTTGAGCACGTGTAACTCAATTAATTGTCATGTTTAAATAAAAACAAAGATATATTGCTTACCTACATTTTATTACATCATTACATTTTAATACATTATTTTATTACATACATTCTATTACATTAAAAACACACAAACCTTAAAAAACAAAAAGCTCTCACTTTGAAAGAAATTAGTGAGAAGGGTGAGCTTGTTTCTGTTTGCACAGTTCATCAATATTGGGTTCCAACTTGGTTAAATATAATCTTAAATCATCTTCAACATTCAATTTGTTTCTATATTTACTCTTAAGGTATGTTAAATTTGAA
>WOGN01002456.1:0-16715 GCA_015342105.1 Leptinotarsa texana
TAGCAATTTTGTTGGCCTCTATTATTTTGTAAATATATGTTTGACGAGAATTCGGTGTGATTATTTGTGTTTTCATTTTATTTTAGAGTTTTCGACTCGGAAATGAACTACCTTAAATTTCGAAGTTTTTCATAATTACCCATGGTGGAAAGAATCAGTTGAGGTAACTTTTTCATGGGGTAATCAATCGCTATGATTGTAAGAATAAGTAACTGAAAAACTACCACTGAAAAATAATATGCCGATGCCTATGTCGAGGCGGGAATTCCTTCTCTGTGCTGTTCCAATTGGTATTTGAAATACCATATAAATAATCATAGTTTCACTTTATGAGGAGTTTGAATATCAAAAAGATTTATTGGTTCAATGAATGTTATTATCAAATTTCTCCTCAATTGGTCAAGGTTCAAGAAATTCAGAGCAGAAAACCGTCAATTAGTTAATTATTGGAAAAAAATTATATTTTTGACAAACTTATTCGCCAGAAACTATATTGAAACTTTACTTTTTGAAATGGTAATAAAATTAACTAAATTTGAAATGTATTTTGATACTGAAATCAGCCTCAGGCACAATCACAAACAAATTTTTATTTGTTGACAGAAATAACCTATTTTGAAATTTTCACTTAAAGACAGATTCATCAAAATTTTCATGACTGTTCCATACTTATTCAGATTTATCAAAACTTTCATGACTGTTTCATACTTATTTGTAGATTAAATGAATGACATGATAAAAATGAAATAAATATTGAAAAAATACCTGCTGTGGATGTGGGCTCAATCTGATTATTGGATTCTGTCGTCAAGTTTGGGACGCTGACACTCATCGGATTAGTAACGACAATCGGGTTATTACTATTGTTCTTAGCATTATTAGAATTAGTCACAGCCTCGTCTTTATCACTACTACAATTGCCGCCTTTCACCGAATCAACTTTTCGCCTCACAGGCTTGTCCTCGTCCGCTTCAGAGTTATTCGACACAGAAATCCGCACTCCGACAGGATTCAAGTTAGAAAGAGAACTTATCTGACTACTCTGTCCAATGCTCAAGGCGGATTGCAAAAGCTCTGCCGAAAGGAAATTGTTGGTGTTATTTCTGAGCATGTCTGAGCCTTCACGGATCTTGTCTAGAGCTTCGACTGCCTCTACAAAGCTCTGCGCAGCCGCGGCTGCTGCAGCCTGCGAACTGATTATCTTTGCACTACGATTCGACTTGATTATGTTCGAGTTTGAGTTATTTGCCGACAAAGTTTTCTGAGACTCGTTGTTCACAGTTGGTTTTGTGTCGCACAAGGTCAGGCTCTCTACTATCGTAGCTAAATCTGTGGAATTGTTGATGGTCGAGAGATCTGGATGGGGGTCACGTAGAGGATGAACGACAACCGACATTTCACTGTCATTACTAGCAGCTTGCGACTCGCTGGTAACGGATACGAGGGCTTCATTGCGAGCGACAGACAAAACGCTTTCCGCTATTGTTTCGGCTGCCTGCTTGGCGGCTAAATTATCCGCTGATGCCGCTTGTTCCGTAGATGCTACCGAAGCCTTGGTATCGGTAGCCTCCGGAAGGCTAGGGGTGGAGCTGCTCTTTCTACTTGTGAGTACGCTCTGCTTGTCTTTGTCATTTTTCTGCTTATTACTCGATGAATATTTCGAAGAGGAGGCGGATGCTTCGGCATCGTAACCAGGGGCTAGTTTGATATCGAATTTTCCTTCGGCTCCCATTCGGTATGAATTGGAACCGCCGTGGTCCCAAGTAATGTCTATCCAACCGCTGTGCAATTCCCCTGTAACAGTGCCTTGAAATGAAAAAAGATTAAAATGTAGCAAGTCATTTACCCAATCATTATATGGTATGACTGAGACTGTATGTAGATTGACATTTTCTAGATATAGTATAATTCTCATATTCCTGCAGTAACACATAATAATAATGAATGCATTCATTAGTGATGAGTATATACAGATGCAGTCCGATTACATATACACAGTCCTATAAAAACTACTCTAGACCTAACTCAACATACATACTCGTAAAAAATACATTATAGAACATAGAAGATAAAATAGTGCAATAGGACTACACATAAGGTGAGGTAATTGGTTACGATGATAGAGATGCAGCTCAAGTTACATTATAACATTACATTATCTATGTAGTGTTGAAAATTTTATTATGATGCCTGTGACTGAGAGGCAGTGGTCGATTGGAAAGTTTGACTTTGGAGTTTTGGAACATTCAATCTCTGCGTCTTGGTAAATGTGAATTTCAGAAAGGAAAATATTGTTATGTAGAATATTAAAAATAAATAAAACCTGAGAACTCGCTGCATTTTTAAAGGGAAATTAAAATTAAAGTTAAGCAGTTGTTTTCATAAGGGAATAGAAGAGAGTTTAATTTGGTAAGAATGGAATACACCATGAGAAAAAAACGAGTTTTGATAAAAATGAAATTTCTCTTTAGAAAGGAAAGCAGAGTGTAGGTATACACAAATTATGTGATAGAAAAAACGGCTCGAAGGATAGCGTTTATCAGCGTGTTTCTCCTTTAAGCCCAAATTGCAGATATTGGAGTTGTTGCGAATACAGGCCTGCGGCGAACGTAGAAAGTTTTGAAATTGTAGCGTTTTTATGAGAACAATAACCAACAATTAGTGGTAGCACAATTGGCTTCTGAATTGGAACTGTCTTTACTTTTTATTCTTCTTTTTAACATCGGATCGCGCATGCGTCGATTTAAATAGTCAATATTTTTGTATTTCAAATAGAATAAACGGTGAAAGGGATTTGACAAAAAATGAAGATCAAAATAATGAAAAAGTATGCATAAAATTAACAATAACCAAATAGTATTTTCGACAAAGAAATACATGTTATATTCCTTAGAGAAAAATTATAGACAATAATACGAATGATCTCTGTCTTCCGTCACGAATTGATTCAAATGAATCTGCACATTTTAAATTGAATCTGCAAGAACAAACTAGTATGAGAGTGCCCCTTTGAATGATATGTTTACAGACTGAAATAATGTACGAAATGACTTGTGACATTCATTTTCCATTCTTGCCAGCATTAGGAGCAAATTTTATAAAATTGCAAAGTTACTACTATAATGATACTTTGTTATTATCTATATTATATTCTTATATGATATCAGACTGTGTATGCAAACCTACTTGTGATATCTCCGTAATTGGGTTACAATACAGAATAAATAAATGAATAAATAAATAAATATTTTATTGAATGAGAAATAAATCTAGAAAACTTAACCATGATCACTCATTTTCCTGATAAATAAACTGAGAGGTCTAGAAGATATCAATAAACGTCGACTTTCTTATAAAACAAGCCTAAAATACTTACCCTCACCAGGTGGGTTTCCGTCTTGATCTCTCCACTTCCAATCTACACCTCTGACTACTCGTGCACCGACGGTCATATGTTTCAATAGCTGCGATTTGACTAGTCTTCTCTGTTTCCGCAGATGAGCCTCTTGCTCCTTGTGCGCTTTTCCCATATCTTCGTACACGCCGGTGACCTGACCGTATATCTCGAAACCTGACAAACTCAGGTAGTGTGTTTGACCGGAAGCGTTCTTCCCGGCCTGTTGAATCCGGACGTGTCTCCATCCTTGCGTTTCGTCTGAGGGTACTTCCAAGGGCCAAGTAGCGGTACTTCCGGGATCGTTGAGCGACATATCGTGAGTGTGAGTGTAAAGTGTAGTCCAAGAGTTGCCGTCTTTTGACATTTGGAAGTGCCAGTTTCTCAAAGCGGAGCGTCCGTAGCCTCGAGCATGTCTTAAGGTGTAAGCGCTGGGAATCATATTGACACCTAGATCTATACTGAACCAAGCACGTTTGTCATCATTGGTGTGACAGTTTAGTGCTGAGGAATCTCTCGATAAAACATCCTCGACTCTTCCGTAGGGCAGATTTCGTGCGTCTGAACTAGTAACGGCTACCAGACCATACTGACCAGGATTGACCCATTCGGAGCTGGTTTTTCCATTGGTACCTATAAAGTAAATCAATCCGTTCTCGTCAAAGTCGTGGGTATGCTTGAAGGTCTGGTATTTTAGCTCACGTAATTTCTTCAGGAACTGGAACGAGCTACGGTCGTAGTCGTACCATTGCTTCGCCACCATTTTCAACAAGTACCGTTCTAATTGTGCTACAGTCGCTAGAGGTTCCATCTTGAGTCCTCTGCCGGAACGGTCAATCAGAGCGCTTTCTCCCGAACCCTTCTCCAGCCTAAATCGCAAACGTCTCGTCAATATTTGAAGCCCGTAACCTGTACCTGGAGTTTCATAAAGGTAAATGGGAAGTTTCTCAATGCTTTCGAGGACGGCGATGAGTTTGTGTACCAGGATCAAAACCGAGTCATTATCTTCGTTTGATCTGTTTTTGAAACAGTGTTTGAACACTTGGACTCTTTGTTTTTGAAATTTGCTCATTTTGCTTGATTTCAAGCCTTGATCCCAGTAGCTCGTTGATAGTAGTGAAAGCAATGCTTGCACCAACCCAGAACTGTGCAGTTCGTAGGCCGATACCACTCCGTCTTCTTTGAGGATCTGAGTCAGGTCGTCCAGAGCATTATGGAGAATTTCTTTCCATGAATTACCACCTTCTCGGTTGTTACCATACGAGCACTGTTTTTGACATGCGCGTTCTATCTGAGCTACTATGTTGCCTAGCTTTGCGACGATACCTCTTGGCTGAGCTTGGGCAGCTCTGAAATGATGCTCATAGATCTGATGCGCCAAATATTTAACTTTCATTTTGTTAGCTTCGAGTTTGGATCGAAGACGTTTACCCTTCTTGTTTGTCCAGCCGGCCAGAAATTCCGGACCTACAGTTTGACAAAGTGAATGTAATATCAGGAGCAGACAAAATCATCCGTACTTACCCAAACTAGTTTCGGCGATAAAGGAATGTTTTGTGCCCCTGTTCGATTCGAAAATAAAGCCTGGTAGATCTTCTCGCAGAATTGTAGTCTGCTGTTGACCATCAGAGTTGTGTATATGAATTTCGGCATCTTTTTTGGAGGTGAGTGACCAATTTCCTACTACCAATTTCGTTGGTCCAGGCTTTGACAATAACGGCGTGGAATTGTTGGTAGATCTAACTGCTGCTCGAGCTCGTTGCAGTTTTTCTAGAAACTCCCCTCGATTTTCTGTCAAATAGTTCATCAAGTGAGAATGTTAAATAGTAATGAATTTCTGGTATAAACAAAGGACAAACGTTTGGACCAGAGTTGTGACATTAATGGATACTTTTCAGAAGAAATTCAGAATTTAAAATGACTCCTTTTTCAAGACTTCATTATCTTCGAACTACATCCCAACCACCCTATATAATGCCTGTTGTACGATGTTTGTTGAGCTTCTCTATTCATACTTGAAGTGTCTTGGATAAATAAGATCAATGTCACAGATTTTGCTGAATCGATATCCGGCAATAGGCAGTTTCCAAACTAAGACACATAGGACCTTTACTTTCTTTCATTTTAGTCAAAAGTGATATATAACATGGCTATTGTAGATAACATCTATGATTATGAATTTCTTTGATCTGATTTATGAAATATTATAGCCTCAAAGGCCTATTAATCTAACCCAAGTTGAAACCAGTTTCAAAATAAATATCATCAGCCTGGGGCTACTTGCCTTTGAAAATTCATTTCAACTTTACCTAATCTATTTTCTTCATCGAGAAACTGGGTTTTGAAATCAAGTAGTTCACCTTTTTCAATGTTCAGAGTAATAGATCATTTTTCATCAGGAAGTTTTCACCTGAAGACGACTATAGATACTAACAATCGATATGTCCTACAAATTTGATATGGCCTACCCGGTATTCATTATTACTTCGAAATGAAAATGATCGATTAAAAACTGACACGACAGTGTTAAAAATAACCAATGGTCTCATTATTACTTTAAATTATAGCAGCTGATTCTTCTTCTACTTGACATGAAGAGAGGAGTTACTAATAGACTCCACCAAAATAAAAGGCATTATAACATCCACAAATTCGTGAAGCAACTAGAACATAACTATTTTTTAGCATAAATAGAACAAAAAATCAATATATGCTGAATAAAGAAAGCTCGTTTAAGCTCCAAAAAGCAAAGTGTGTATGAGAAAGATACAAAGAGATCTGCAATAGTGGAAAAAGCTGTCTTACCTTCAGTGGTGACATTGTCTGCAGCCCGGCCCTTGCCTAAATTCGAGACAAACACAGTTAACAAAATGCAAATATAACAAAATATATACGCAAACTCTTTTTGAAAGGAGGCGTTAGTCACAAGAGTTAGTTATGTTATCAAAGGGGATAATATCAATTAATATTGCTTGAAATATGAATACACTGACCCTTTACTTGATGAAAATCAATAAAAGTATAGTTTTCACAAAATGATTTATTTAAGATGCATTTCACCGCAAGGCAGTTAGAATGTTACATCAAACAATTCCACATACAATGTTTTTTATAAAACAGTAAGTAATTACAAAACTTAATTGAAGAAATGAATAATTTAAGTAAAACAGGTAGATTTTGAAAAAACCAATTACAATACAATATTACAGAAAACAGGTAAATTAGAAATACAGTAGAATTTCAGTAATATTGGATTATTGGATTATAGAGAAAAAATCATAATAAATAAAAGTATTTTGTTTTTCCGTTTGTTTAACATTTTTAACTACACTTTATTCTCACTTCAAAACGACAGGTAAATAAGTACACACGTACACGAGATAAGTTTTGAGGTTAGACTGCTAGACGGCGACGCGGCGATGGAGCGTACAGGCATAGAGGGATTATTGGACATATTGGTCTATCGAAGTGCCGGATTAGTGAGATTTTTCTGTATGTTAATTATTGGCATTTTTTAAAAACAAGTTCAACAATGTATGATGCACTGTTTGTAGAACCTTCGGTGTAGTCATGAATATTACTAGAGTTTTTTCCCAACACCAAATCGTTGTTTTTAAGAGGAAGATTAATCTTCCTCTTGAAGATGATCACTTGGTGATCGAAATACGTACCTAATATTCAAGGTCAGCAATGGTGTGTGAATAACTGATTGTTGGTTGTTTAAAAGAAAAATTTAATTTTTGCGTTTGACTTCCAGAGACTCTAGGAGATTTAACGCATTTTATACATTATTTAATGCATTTGAAAATTTATGTTTTGAGTTTATTGATTTCCAGAGATTCCAAGCAGGAATAATGAAATCAATAAGGACGAACATCAACATTTCTCTTTTAAATGACTAACAAAAAATTATTTACTAAATTTTGTTTACATGAAATTCCAATAATTAACTTATTTAATTAATTACCTGTCTTTCTATAAGTAATATTACATTGCAATTGTTTTTTCATAATCTACCTATTTTGTCAGAATGAATCACATATGGAGAAAAAAGTTTTTGGCCATCTACATCTCCATCTTGATAGAAAAAATGTGGGAATCTTCCAAAAAAGGGAATAAAGCAATCACGATTACGACAAAAAGTTGTAATTTTATGAACGAATTGGGTGTTTTTTATTTTAATGTTATTCATATTTGATACTGAAGAGCCAACAAGGCAATTGTCTTACTGCGAAACATGAAAATGTTTACCGGTGAGGATGACGGTGTTCCATGTAAGTGAAATTTGCTTCTTTCATTAATTATATTGTGTAGGAATCCATTGAAAGATATCTGATTCAATTCAATCACAACTGTTTGAATTATAATTCAGTATAATTCAGGGTTTATATAAAAGTATTTGTTTCAAAAGTATTTTCCTTTTGTTTAATTCAATGCTTATATGAAAATAACTGTTTCAAGAAGATTTTTTCTTCCAGTTTGTGCCTGAAAGTTACTTCTTTGCATGATCTACACATCTTTATATAGAGTTAATTTTCGGATTTGATTGCTTCCTTCCTTCCTTTGGAAGATTCCTACTTTTTTGTAACAAGATGGAGAAGTAGAAAGCCAAAACCTTTTTTTCTCAAAAATTATTCTTTACTAAAAATATACCCTTTCAATTTAATCATTTATCTAGGTTACGTTAAGAGTAAAAGTGAGTGGGTCCATTCAACCCTACACCTTGCGGGTTGCGGTGGAGGCTTTTCTGACGTTCTGATGGTTTTTTTAGATACAATATTGTATTGTAATCGTTCTTTCAAAATCTACCTGTTTCGTTATCACCTAGTGTTGTATAAAGGACATTGTAGAATAATCTGATCCACCAGTCTAACTGAAACTTATAAAATCATTATCACGAATAATCATATGATTTAATTCAAGATCTCAAATGATGTAAGCAGTATTATAATACCTCTATAATTTGAAAAAAAAATATGGAGATTAAAACAGTACTTAAAATTAAATGACTATAGTTTGAAACTATCATAACAGATTTTAAATCTAGTTGTCTTTCAATACGTTGATCAGTTCAATAATGACTATAGGCACTAAAACGAAACGTTTATTTTTTTATATTCAAAGCAAGACTTCAAAAAAGCATAAGTGCATCCTTAATACAAATTAGCAAAAAAATAAGCACTAGCAACATAAATATTCAAATTGGTTGGGGAGTAAAATCACACAATCAACAATATCAAGGGCATGTTCAGAATTTTCTGATATCATCATCAGGAAATTTTATTTAGTGATAGAACCTAAATGAATCACAATATTCTGAAATTAGTTCTCTGTAGGTTAGAACAAAAGCAAGGCCAGTATTTTACGACCCTATTGAAATAAATTTAATAGCAATTATCTTTCAATTGAGAATTCCAAGACATTACCATTTGATCAAAACTTAATAATGTTTAATAGTGGGCGTGTCTCTGTCTAATGCAGCGGCATAGCAAATTGATATCACTTATATTTAATGTTAATCATCCAGTGTTTGGTTACGATTATTGATTTAATGACTCTGATTAGGATATAGAAAAAAAATCAGCCTTCTGCAATTTCATCAGCTGCAAAACTCTAAATCGTAGATTGAAATATTACTTCATAATGAAGTACAATGAAAATATTTGAAGAATAAAAAAAGGAAGGTAGGGAAGTAATGTTTTTTCATATTCAAAATTTTTCTAAAGATCAACGAGACACGAAACAATATTTTCTACAATAACATTCCAACAAACCCTTGAAATTTATTGATAACTTCACAACCGTATTTCTCGTTACCCACTAACCTGATGTGTCGGCACCACCTTCAGGTGAACCGCTGGAATACATTGTTGCTAATTTGCCATCCAAAATGAAACGAAACCACCCATTCGATCCATTGGATAATTCTAGAGCAGCTGCATCTGACCAGATGTAGAGACAGTCCCTTCCACGACATACTGACCAATCTCTCCAGTGATATGCTTTTCCTGGTAAGATTTCTTTTGCGTCTTCTGTTTGAGGTGTTTCGGCAACTTCTAAACCATAAGTATATTTTATCAAATATTGTTTAAATGAATAATTGTTTCAATATCATTCATTTATTTAATATAGAGTGTGAGCTAGAATATAACTCTTTCATAAACAAAGCTTTTTTGAAAAACATCCTGAAATTGGTCTATTTTTTCAACTATGAAATATTCATAGTTTTTGGGAAAAAAATCACGCTGTGATTTGTGCAAACGTGGGGTTTCCAACTATTATCACAATTTCATCATACAAAAGGGAGATTAGCTCCAATATATATTGAAAAATTGGTGTTTGAAAATTGACCTAATTCAGGATTTTTGTCAGAAGTACATTGTTCGAGATGTGTAAATTTATTCCATAATTTAGGCTCGCACAGTATATCAACAAAAAAAAAAATAAGAAGGCATATCGAAGTCATACCTTCAACTGTTGGTTCAACTTCTTCACATTCCTGAGTCTCTGGTGGACCAGCTAAAGCTAAGACTTTAGTAAAAATACCCAATCTAGCAAAGTGGTCTAAAAATAAATCTTGAGATTTTGCCATGAGATCCTGAATGATAGATAAAACTACCGAGTGCCCATCTTCATCCTCCTTGAATAAAAAAAAACAATCTTTATTTCATTTGATGTGGATGAATCAAGTTCGTGATTATTGTCAATAATGGAGATATCCAATTCCACCACTATGATCTCGAAACAAGAGAGGATTGTTTTTAATGATTCCAACCTTATCTCTAGAAGAACCAATATAAGGTTTTTTCTTTTCCCTATATAAATACTGAGATCATTAGCCTCAAACAATAATTGTGAAAATATGATCAAAATAGAAATAAATATAGTTTAAAATATTAAAAAAACCCGCTTTTAAAGAACATCGAACTAAAAAATTAATTTTTTTTTTAATTAAGCTTGAAATAATAATGAATGAAAAATTCTAGTATTATTGTGAAAAAAGCCAATAGCGCTTGATATACAAAAAATTAGGCACAAAAAAATTATTTCTAACTTTTCAGTTCGATGTTCTTTAAAAGCGTGTTTTTTAAACTATATTTATTTTTCATTCTTTATTTTCGTTTGCTATAAAAGCGTGTTTTTTAGTCTTTTTAAACTATATTTATTTTATTGAAACTTTGGGATCAATCAGCCACATATTGTTTAAAAAATGATTGTTGGCATTTTCAGATTCCGGAGAGGGAGCCTGAAAATCAGCTACCAAGCCCAAGAAAGGCAGCAGGCGGGCGTGCTAAAAAAATACTTTTTTCAAATGAAGAAATTCATGTAAAGTGAGTTCGAATTATATCAAGGAGGTTACATACAGCGCCATCTGCCCGCCAATAGATGAATCAATGTCGATAATTCTGTCAAATACAGCTCCCGAGCATTCAAACGGGAAAGAAGAGTTACAAACAAACATACATACATACAGGTGAAGCTAATATAAAGCTTGTAATAAAAGGCAACGTAAGTGATCCAGGGCTTCATGAAAAACAACTGCACAAAAATTTAAATGATCACATAAAATGTTTTCGTAGATGTCAATGTGCTTCATAACTTTACTGGAACAAATCACAAAAAGTTAGAGGGGAAGATCTTCTTCCTTCAAGAGGAAGACCTTTGTCTTGAAGATGATCACTTGGTGATCGAAACATGTGCCGAGGTGTTAAAATAACGGTTTGGTGTTGGGAAAAAAACTCCAGTAATATTAACTTCCACAAATGATAAAAAATGCAGGGACAATAACAATGTTTAAACACAAACTAATTAAAAACATTAGAAATCAACCCAATGTTGTTTATTAAACATATAATATTAATTATTAGTTTTATATTCAAGTGAACTCATTTTCCTCTTCTTGATTTTAAATAAATACTTGATTGATGTTATTCTTTTATATGTAGCAACATACTAAGAGTGTTAATTTTATAGTTATAAAGGTATTTTCAATCTTAGTGAATGTATTTTGAATAAGCTAAATGTTTTTTATTAGTGTATATTAGGAATTCCTATTTAAATAGACTACTACTACTTTATAGTATGATTATATTATTTTAATTTTTATATTTTCTACTACTATGTTAATCCACATTTGACTAATTTGACGAGCATTTATGTGTTAACCCATAAGGAACAGTATTTTGGTTTAATGATGAATAAAATTACTTACTTAATGATATATTGAATATTCTTTACTTTTTTGTAACTTTACCTCTTTCAGTGAATATTTATGTAGGTATACTTAATAACTAATTAAGAACTTTCCCCTTTTTTATTTCTAGGTCACGAGTAATCAGACATCTCCATTAGTTCATAACCTACGATGTTGGTAACAAAATAAAAAAACACTCACCTCATTATCCAAAACAGTTGCTATAACTTCAACAACTTGCGTTCCAAAATTGGGTATACATTCTAAAGCGCACAATTCTTCAAGAAGGTTAGGCTGAATATAATGAACCATCTTCCTTATCAATCCCAGACTAGCTTTTCTCACGCTCGGTAACATTGTGGACTGAAAAGTCATACAAAATACTGGTAGCAATCTTTGAAGATAAACGGGAGCCATCTCTGGATCACCCCGAGGTTCTATTGAATCTTCACTTTCAAACTCAGATTTTTTAGCTCTTTCTTTATCAACTGGAACCATCCACTCCCCTGGACTCTGCAAAATTGTCGCCACCTCTCTATGTCCTTCATCAGCCCTCTCTCTGGCTTTATCCAGAGGCGTCTTCCCATCTTCATCCCTCAAATCGGGATTTGCTCCATGGCGTAATAGTACCTTTGCTATAGCCGGACGACCGAAACAAGCCGCATAATGCAGCGAGGAACTGCGTTGTCCTTTATTAACATCAGCTCCCTTATCACAGAGATATTCGACCATTTCTTGAGTACCGAAAGCTGCGGCCCAGTTCAGGAGTGTTTGCCCAACATCGTCCATGAAATTAACTTCAACTCCTCCATTCTCGATAGCTTCAATCAATGCATCCGTATCCTTGGACCTGATACAATCGATTAGTTGTCTATGTGACTTTTCTGCTGCTGAATCCATTCGCCTAATCCTGGGCATCAGTTGACCAGAAGATCCGCCAGATTTTCCTAATGCTTTGCGACCTTCAAATAGCAGTACCAAGAGTAAATCTACCAGCCGCATTGAATCCAAAACACAACGTTCATCCCCTTTTAAGGATTTCTCGATAGCGTCTAGTAGTTCAGACCTCAACAGATCCTGTAATTATTAAAAACTGAAATGTACTGGAAAATGCACTACCATTTTGACTTACGTATGTAATAGTGGGGGACCCTCTGCATAATGTAGACAATAGGCTAATTATTGTAGAAACAGAAGCTGCATTGGCTTTGGAATCTGATGTTGCAGCAGCGGCTGATGTGGCAGATGGTTTACCTGGAGTGCCTTGCGTACCACTAGCAGTTGTAGGACCAGCAGCACTTGAAAGTCTACTGAGAAGTTCATTCACCAAACCTGCAAAATATTTGTAGTAGATAGTTGAAAACTTGACCAAAAAAACTACATATTCACTCTAACAAAACCCTTACAAACAATTTTGAATCTTTCTTTATCTATGGGAACCTTTCCGGAATTCTGGAAGCAAAGTTTTCTAATTCCAATCCACAAATCCACAATTAAAGATTACCGTCCAAAGAGCAAGCAATCGGAAATTCCCAAGTTACTGGACTGTTTGATAACCAAAAAACTCATATTCGATACGAAAAACATAATAAATGAACACCAACAAGGCTTTATATCTGGTAGATCTACCACTACAAATTTATTTCTATATCAACATTTTCTTTTGAATTTTGAATTTGAAAAACACCAGATTGACTCTATTTATAGTGATTTCTGTAAAGCCTTCGACAGGGTAAATCATAATCTTCTCTTGGTTAAGGTCCAAGTAGTAGGCATCAATAGTATCATGTCAAAATGGATTAAAGAGCTATTTGGGGAATGTTATATATGATGGTTCCATATCATCACAAATTTCTGTAATGTGTGATGTTCCCCAAGGATCGCATATAGGCCCAATACTCTTCATTCTTCTTGTAAACGATGTGTCGGACGTCGTTGACCACAGCTATTACTCAATGCTTGCAGACGATCTCAAACTTTATATGGTAGTAGATAACTTTCTTGATGCAGAACTGTTACAGTTAATAACTTATCTTGTTGGTGTGATATAAAAATGCTTCATTTAAATATAAATAAATGTTATCAAACGATATTTTCAAGAACTATGAAACCTATTGTATATACATTCAAAATCAAAAACATTAATCTAATGTTGATCAACAGCGTTCCGGACTTGGGAGTGTTATTTGATAACAAAGTAACCTTTAAAGGTCACATTTATCACAATGTATCTAAATCACTCAAATTATTCAGATTTGTTCAAGTAGAATGATGAGGAACTTTGAAAAACTCCAACACTCTGGTTCTTCTTGAATTTACATTAAATTCAATCTGTTGTGTTACATATGGACAGTTCATATCACCATTTATAAGTTTATAAAGAAGTCTTAAATCAATTTCAGTTTGGCCTTGCTCCAAAGTAGATAAATTCAAAAGTAGCAGAATATCAGGGTACTCATAATCTGCTCTCTATTGTTGAAAGCGGACTCTCCAAGAAAATATACAGATGTAATATTATCAATAGTTTCTTACCGTGCTGTGCCAGTGGAGCAGGATCCACGCCTCTCCTGGTGAATCTGTCTGCAACAGAAGCAAAACATCTCAGAGCGCCATCTGCAACGTGTGAATCCTCGTGTCTCAGCAAAGTGCTGAGGGCGGATACACATGTTGGTAACTGTGTGTCGGCTGGTTCCATTTTCGTGCACAATCTGGAAACCACGGCCATGGCCGAATGTAGAGTATCCTTGTGTACTCTTTGGCCGTTGTCGCGAATGAAGGGCAATATGCAGCTTAATCCGCCAGCATCGAAAACTGAACCTGCTTCTCTGGTACATATCAATTCTAAAACCTGTTTGATAGAAGTCATTGTATTAGAATCTTGAACGCAAAGACTGGATTAAAATAGAAATGGAATAGTTCATTCAAACTATCACAGTATCGAAATGAAAGTCACTCTTGTGAAGGAAATCAGCGTTTCTTATCAACCTTTTTTTTTGGTATTGTCACCTTCAAAAATCTGAAAAATATAAACATTGCTAATTTTATTGTTCACTCCGATAAGTTACTGGGTAAATTCAAAGTATTTTGCTATATTCATCAGTAACCTGTTGTATTGCCTACAAAAGAAGCTAAGAAATTATACAGATATATCTAAAAAAATGTTGATAAAAAATTAACACAGTAGTTATTTAAAAAAATACTTTAATTTCCATTTGACAGTTTTACATTCATATGAATAGTCCAAGTAAAGAGTGTATTCTTTAAAAAGGATGGATATTCGTGTTATATACTTTGTTGATGGTTACGGAGAGAATATAGAAAAGAAGTTTTTGTTAAAATTTTATCACTCATATAGAACAAATGTTCACTAAATGATATGATTTTATCCACCATGGAACCCAAAAACTTGATTTTTTTAACAAATTCAATTCCATTGCCATCTAATAAGAGATTCAGTTGATTTGTATCGATACTTTGGTAAAATTGTAAATAGGCCACAACCAGCGATTAAAAAAAAATTAGGTGTACTACTGTATATTGAAGTGTAGATTTAGAATCCGAGAGAGTAAAGCCCTCCAGAGTTCCAAAAATTACAAATTTTCAGCAGTTTAGCCAGAAACCGGATAATCGGCCAAATTTGCAGCCAGATGGAAGGAAAATCACAAGGTCGAAACTTGGCGATCTAATCATAAAAGTTGGTGACATTGTTTTACCGGTTGTAAATCAGGTAAAGTCTGGGAGCTTTTATCGATGATGAACTCAAATTCGAAAAACATACTTCAACATTGATTCAAAGAGCATTTGTTTGAGAAAATGAAAATATTATACCCTCATAGGCATGTCTTCAGACTAAAAACCAAATTACTCATTTGTAATTCGTTGATACTATCTATTTTCAACCATAGTGACGTAGTGTATCATTATTTTCTGAATAAAAATGAGCAACAACGAATTCAAAGAGTTCAAAACTCTTGTTTGAGATTTCCGTACGGTATTAAGAAAAGAGAACCGATTTCTCATACACTCAAAAAAGCCAGGTGGCTGAAAATGTACGATAGGCGGACTCGTCATCCTTCGACATTATTTCATAAAGTTATTTTCAATAGAACACCTCCCTACCTCTATAACAAAGTAACTTATCGAACAGATGTTCATAATGATCCAAAATGATCCATGTTGATAGACACTCCATTGAACTATTTGAAAGGTCATTTACATATACAATAGCTGAATTCTATAACAACCTACCACCTTCCTTTCGGTCAAAATTTGTTCCCAGTTTCAGGTGCTGCCTGAAAGACCACCCCCTGTGAAAAAACAATAATACTCGAATATTGTCTACGACACATTGGCTCTTGTAGGCAATATCTAAAATAACTTTAGTATTCTTATGTTTGTATCGATATCCACCTCATCTCTCCTCTTTACTCGAATTAAATGTTGTAGGTACTCGCAATTACAATTACAATTTAGTCTCTTTGTTTTTTTTTGTTTTTTATCTTTTCCATCTATTTGTAAGGTGTAAGAGGAAGACAAATTTGTATTTTTTTTCTAAATATTGTATCATGTTATTTCTGATGTCACTAAATTCATTTATTATTATCATATACGACTGCCGAATATCCAGCGGAACGTTGCCTTCTGTTGCATCACAAGAAACACACTTACGTAGGCGACATGCAAACGATAGACCAGTCCAATGAGCCTTATTCCTGAGAATAGTACAGCAGACGTGTCACGAGAGGCAGCATTAGTAGTAGGGGCAAACATAAACTAGTCACATGTAAAACAGTGTTATTTATGTAATATTTATTTATTATTTAAAAATATAAATCTAAAAAATTATTTTGTGCTAGTATAATGCCAACAAAACATTGCTGTTTTGCGAATTGTAAGTCGGATAATCGATATCCGGAAGAAAACGTGTTTTTTATACCATTTATAAAACCTCATAATAATGAGGTTAGATGTAAAAAATGAATATATGCTTTGAGGAGAGTAGATTTAATAGTGCAAAAAATAAATAAATATTCATATATATGCTCTAAACATGAAATTAATAATAAATTTTCCATAGTTAATTGCCATTGATTAGAATGAGATATAACCTCAATTGTTCATTAAATT
>WOGN01002457.1:0-16714 GCA_015342105.1 Leptinotarsa texana
TTTACGAATATATACATTTACACTTATCGTACAAAGCCTCGGTAGATAATAACATTATCCTGAGGTGGATTAAAGGGCACGACAGGAGTAAAGGTAATCGCATTGCAAACTCTTTAGTCAAGGAAACGGCTGGACTAAGAATTTTAGGACCAAGGAGCACCTACAGCCTGATGACTTCGACAATTGCGGAAATAGCCACATGTCACACCCATGCTCAATCCCTAAACAGATGGGATGAAATCAAAGGATGCAATCTTGTCAGGATCACCTGGGCGACCCTGGGAAGCTGGCTCCGAAGAAATATCTGGCGATGACCAGGAAAAATCTAGGCTCAACAGTAGGATTTCTGACTGGCCTCTGTCAACTAAGGAAACACCTCCACAATATGGGGCTAGTGGACCACCTCTATGCAGGATGTGTGAACGTCAGGCACGTTCTATGCGAATGTCAGGAGTCATCGTCAATAAGAGAGTGTGTGTTCGGCGAGTCTTGGCCTACACCTGCCGATATAACGGAGATGTCTCCCAGAAACCTGTCCACTTCTTGGAAAGGACAGAATGGACGATGACCTAGGAGGACAACTCCTTGGGAGGTGTACAATGGGTCACATGTGGCCTAATTGCTGTGGGCCTACGCTCAATCTCCCTACTCTACAGATACAGATACTTATCGTACCAACAAGAAAGTGTTCCAGGTGTTGTGAAGGACCTTGGAAGAACTTATTACCTGTTGTAGCTAACAAACATGTAAAAGAAAAATGTAAATGGATAGAAAGAAAAACGACTGAAGATTCAAGTATCAAAAAAGGTGGAAATATCTGAAAGTGTATGCAAAATTAGGAAGAAATTGAAACTGGCATGAGTGTTGATGATCTTTAGTTACTGGTTCCGATGACCATGAGAAATATAATCTTTTACTGTTCAAATAATTCAAAATTTAACATTTACTGAAATGAAATGATTCTCAACATACAGTTACATTCAATGCAAAACAATTAATAAACTTGATAGTGGTGTTACGTCATATGGATATCACGACTGAATGTTCACTTAACCTATCAAAACGAAACTCCATACTCTAGAATTAGAGCACTTTTTCTCGACCAGGGTTTGGTTAACTTAATTAGCGTCATCAGTATATGATTGAAACTAATTTCTCAAAACTATGCTGTAAGTTGAATGAAAATAATAAGTTGATTTTTCGACTATAATTAAATATAAAATTATCTAAAAGAACAATTCGTTCAGACCTGTATCTACTTACTCGTACCTACACAGTAGGTTAATGAACTGACACCTATAAAAAAAACAACTACTCCCCTAGCTAATACCACAAAGGTCGTTGGATAATTTTCGACATATGTTTCAAATGAAACAATGATTCAATTATTCAATAACACCCCATACATCACTTGCCTTTGTAGGGTTTTAAGTGAATATTATGATTTAGCTGCTAGGAATTAATTCCGGTCATTTCTTCACCTGATAATGTCAAATTGATCAGCGAAACGCGCGTCGTGAAGAAAAAGAATGTTAGTGAACTTGTTAGCGAACTTCCCAAAGCAATGAACAACTGCAATTTTGTGATATATTCAGTCAAGATTCCTGAGAAAACGATACCGGTAAGATAATTTATTTTGAAAATTTAAGCATTCATTGCTGTTTCTCATCTAATCGCTCCACTACGCCTCTGTATTCTCGGAAGATTCGTAGCATAACTCATTCTGATCCATTAATGTCTTAAACTTTTGGTAGATGTGATATTATTCCTCGAAGACCATAATTAATAAATATCAATTATTTTTTACGAGGTGGATAATAAACAATAACTTTATGGTGAAAAAACTAATTAATGTTTTTATAGAAGTTGAAAGTGAGTGAATCAGATCCAGCTGTTCTTGAAGAATTAATTTTCAAGCCTGTTGATTCCCTAGATTATTCACTTCTTTCGGATGATATCCGGTAATAATCACTTTTCTCTGACAACGTCAGGTTGCGATTAAATTTGAAATATTAGGATGAGCACATAAATTATGTTTCATATAAATTATACATTCTTTGAATTCCCCGATTAAAAGTGCGTTGGTTGAGATAGCATTTTTGCTTTGTTGTTGTGTTTACGTGAATAAACATGTTTCAAAATTAAAATCGATCAAAGTCAATGTACTGTTTTGAGTGAATTTCATCAAACGACATTATCACTTACAAGCTGATGTGAAACTAAAGCCGGAATTATTGTGTTGAGACGCGCCATAAGTATATCGTATCCATACATTTGGTATGTTTAGAATTATATTACTAAAGTGTAGTGTGTCGGAACGCGATCTGTCATGACGGCGATTGGTCGATTCTTCTAATCGGACGCGTTAACTAGCTAGCTAGAGAACAGTCGTTTGCATTTATTTATGCACCAGATGTCGGACGAACTTATTGAATTGGTTAGAAAATACGGCTTTGCATTGATTTAATAACATTTTCTACCATAGAATGTAATATCTCAAATTGATTTCTTGATATCCTGAAATATTCATGAAATCGTTCTTCACCACTAGTAAATGATATTCGCTTCGACTATTGGGTTCATCTAGATCATTTACTGGATGAACCCAATATTTTCTCTTTTTTCTTAACTTTTTAAGTAAACTTCACATTAGCAGACACGCAAGGTTTTCTTCAATATCATTATCCAAATCGGAACAAAACATTGTATTGACTCGAAATAACGACAGAATAGTCTGCACAGTCGCCGTCACGTCAGAGAGCATCACAACACATCACAACATAATAATTTAATTCCAGCTCAAGGCATATGTCTGGAGTTACTTCGTTTCTGAGATACAGAGCGTTAAAAAAACGGTATTTATAAAATATCGTAAGTACCCTTACACCGATTTGGTTGAGATTCGCTAGAGTTATTTGAAGTAATGAAGTCCTAACTAGATTGAAATCATTAGGTCCGTTGGAGTTTCATTGGGCACCACATGCAACAATATTGTGGAAAAAAGTACGCCACTGACTTGTTATTTAAGTTTTTGATTTTATTAGATTGGTCAACTAAAAATACAACTTCTTCGTCGCTTGTGTTTTCTTCCTATTGTAATGAATCCTAGGCCAGCCCTGACCGTTATCTCAGACACCAAACATATGACTCATCGCGAAACGCAACGACAATTCTAGATGAGTGCCGAAGTGACGAGAAGAAATCTGCAGTGATCGTTGCCGCTATATAAGCCGGCCTTTCGTCCCTAGAGGTGGTAGTCTGTATCTAGAAAGCGAATGGAGTGGTTAACAAACTGTGAAGATAAATTAAGCGTTAGTTACTTGTTGTATATAAATTAGTTGTGATAGTGAAATATTGTTTAAGACAATTAACTCTTTGATTCGTTACACTATCTAGTTTCGTTTTCGAGAAAAAAAAAGAGGTCACTTTGCATATAATGAACGCATGCTTTGGAGAGCAGCTGACAGTGATAAAGTTGACATATCACTGAAAGTCAGGGCTGACAATTAGCATTGATTCCATCATGAATAATTTGATTAACGCAGAAATGGCTGACATGCACTTTACTTATGGAGTAGGAAATGAAAATGTAGAAGAAGCATGGATAATTTACCAGGACAAATATCTTAACAGAGTAATTCCGGGTGCTGAAACATTTAGAACGCTACATACAAGATAATGTGAAAGTGGAAATTTTAATAATAAAATAATGATAAAAAAACGTTTGAAACAAGCTTTTATTTAAGTGCCCTAAAAAGATCAAAATAAAATTTTAAATCACATTAACCACATTCATTTATGACTTTACAGAATAGAAATTATAATAAAAACTTGTGGCGATGCCTAGAAGACAGATATCCGACAGATAATCTAGGTACTGCAATAAATTTCAAACCCGATAAATCCTATGTGTGCAAAAAAGTTATTCAAGATTAAAGTTCCACATTTTAAGCATTCACGGCACTTTTATTTAAATACAAACATTATGAATTGCTAGAAATATATTTCATCTATTTCATGGTGGGCCTACCAACTGCCTATCATAAACGAATGCGTATACAAAACTTCGTGTCCCTGCTATTTATCGCTGAGAATATCTCTCGTATGGAGCCGATCCTGGCAGCAGCATCAGGTCACGTTTATGATTAACATGCATTTTCATCGGTTTTGGACCAGCATGCAAAATTTCAGGTCAATCGGATACCGGGAAGTGGGTCAAGATTTGTTAACATGCATACAAGTAAAGTTAAAAACTTTTGATAATTAAAAAAATGCTGGTGGTTGAAGACGAGAACCTGTAACAATGCCTGAACTAGAAGAAGCCATACTTAATGCGATAGAAGATCCTTCAAATAGTACCAAGTTGATTGCACTGCAGCTGAAAATATACACTTCTAAAAAGAAACCTTCCATACCCATATCACATACAGCGCAGCGCATCCAAGCTCTACTGCGTCGAGATTTTTACCCAAGATTGTTTCGCAAGTGGTTGATTGATACGATGGCACTCAATAATAAATGTTTACCAAATATTTTATTTACGAACGAAGCAAATTTTTCACGAGATGCTATATTGAACTTTTACGATGACCACTTTTGGTTCGACTAAAATTCCCACGTTATTAGAAAAAGTAATTTTCAGCAACAGTGTTCGTTGAACGTTTGGGTAGTAATGATTGATGACAATCCAATTGACCTATCTTTTTCTACCAGCAATATTAACAGGTGACTCCTACATGGCTTTTTTGCGAGATCATTTACCCATTTTGTTAGAAGAAGTGTCGGGGCTCCAGTTCATTTTGGTGTTCTTACTCATCAGCATCTCGACATCACTTACCCTAATCGCTGGATTGGACGTGCAGGACATCAGAATTGGCCAGCTCGCAGTCCTGATATGAATCCTCTAGATTTCTATTTATGGAGTCTATTTATACAGTCGTGTATTTATCAGATGGACATTTGAAAATTGAATAATTTTTCATCATTCATACGAGAAATAAAAAATATTACTCACTTTTAGATTATGTCGTCATAAAAGGTACAATTGGAACCTGTGTAAAATTAATTTAATGAAAATAATATTTCCCCATCAGGAGAATTTCGCTAAGTTGGCATCATCAGGATGATACTGTATTGTTAAAATCCTAGTTTATTCAAAGCAAGGTATTTCAATTGATGACGCCTTCACACAATGAAAAAACCAACTATCTGTGTCAAGATCCAAAAATACAAAAGAAAGAGCCAATTAAAATTTCACAAACTTTCCGACGAACAACAACGGATATTTACACTGCGAACGAAACAGTAAATCTCTGAAGTCGACTTCATTTCACAAGTTGACACCGCTCCAATCCTAGAAACGTGATACAAATAAAAATCTCTGCCTCACCTACACATCAAAGACAAATTTTACCCAATCGTCAAGAACTACTAGATGCATGTTAATGCGGCCGTAAACGTGCGTCTCCGAAAAACAACGAAAATCACGTAACAAGAAATAACAATAACGATCTCGTCTTACAAGTGGTAGTACATAACAAAGTGTGTTTTAGGATGATGACATGTCGCAGGGTAATTTAAGACTGTAAAGCTTTTAGGACGTGGAATTTGGTGTCAACCCACGCTTATAGGAACGTAAGCGATTCGAGGGGATAGAAGTAGGATGTAGAGAAGTTATTTATTTCATGTGATTTCTCGATTATTGTGTACATAAGTACTAGGAAAAAAGAGTTTTTCCAACCTAAAATCGGTATGAAATTAAACAATGGGTGGTATTAATAAAAATCCGAAGCAGATACTCGGCTTGATTAGGTACTCTTATGTTCAGTTGTTGTGAGAATATTGTCATATTTGGTATGAATAAAAATATCTTTATGCTCGTTAGGATGAGAATATACTCCATAAATTTGGAGTCTAATAGTTACCAGACTTTAGTTTAATCGTGGCAAAGCTATGGCTGAGTGCATGTTTAATTTGCGTTCAAATTATATGGTTATAAACCAAGAAGAAGTACGTGTGATTGTGACTTTAAAGTATCATACCGATTTAATGAAGAAAATATTAAGCGGCTTTCAAATAACGTTTTGGGTGAAGAATCGGAAGAAACAAGAGGTTGAGCTATATGCAACTTTGATGAAATGAAGATATTTTTGTAGGTGATCCGGGGTTTCAAACAGGAGTGGGAGAATATGTTGGTGTTCATCAAAGTACTGTGTCTAAAGGTTTTGAAGCAAGTTGCTGACCAGATAATAGAAAAATACACAGATTGGATAAAATTTCCTTGCACTCCGGCGGATATAATAGCATCTAAAGAAAGATGGCAAACAAAGTACACTTTTCCGTGTGCTATGGGTGTGATCGATTGCACCCACATAAAAATAAAAAAAACACCTCTTTATAGTGATGAATATATAAATCGCAAAAGGATATTAGAGTATCAACATTCAAGCAACTTGCAATCAATATAAAGTTCGGGTGTCGATTGAAATTTTTCCAAAACTTGTTATATATTGTTTCATGTTACACAATATAGTAAATATTTGAATGATAAACTCGATCCAATGGAGCCCCAAATGCAAGATATTTGGGTTCTGCTTCCCGTACAAGATATAGATGACATTAGACAAAGTGGGCAACAAAGGCAATCTGAATTAGTAGAAATCATTCTTGCTTTTACTTGAGGTAAGTAAAAGTCGAACAAAACAACGCATTTATAATTTTTATCGTCAATATTTTTTCTTATAACTTTTACTTTGCAAATTTACAAAAATATTTAAATATCACATATCAATGTGAGTTTTTCCGTTTGCATCGTAAACGATATCATTAGTATTTGAAGTAAATTGTTCACTCGGATTTAGCTCCCTCTTCAGTTTTTGCTCTTTCATTTCCAAAACTCTCAGTTGTTTCAGCAAAACTTGTCTTTGTAATTCGGTATTTGAAAGTTGTTTAGTATCTTTTGTCTAGCATTTTTCAAGTGGACTAATTTTATTGGGTTTCTTTTAGGTGGATTTATTTCACTAGCGGTATCATCTTTTGTGATACACGTTCTAGAAACAGAAGGCCTGCGAATTTTAGCTTCATGACTGCTGCCTGCTATTGTGTCTGTTTGTTCTGTACAGACAGACAATGTTCCTAAAATAAAATTGTAAAATAACTTTAACAGAAATGTATTTTTTTATTCTGGATTAAATATAGCTTGACTGCCTTATTTATATTTTTATTTATAAATATAACATCGCCTGGAATCTTTGTAAGTACTGGATTTGTATCGCCTTCCATGATTTCCACAAAAACTTTTCTCAATCCTGCAGAACAATTTTCTTATTTCCAGTTCTATTAATATCAGTCTTTTTCTTGAGTTTCGATTTCATATTATTCATTTTTTTGTAGATTTCACTTGTTGTTACTTGTGAACCGAAATTAAGCTCCCATTGTTTTCTAATTGCTTCAAGTGCTTTTGACTTTGATAGTCGGACAGCTGGTGTTTGGGACTTGGACAAAAGTACAGGAAAATCACGTAACATATGCACAAATCCCATTTGGGATTCGCATCCCTTATTACTTCCGTCTTCACTGCGTTCACTCATTGTAACAACAAGACAACGTGCTAATTAATTGCTCAAATAGAAGGCAATGCGAGAATATACCGAATCCCCGCTACCTCCTAAAGAGGCTCTGACAAGTTTATAGAAATTAAATAGCGAGTATTTACTCTTATGTACTATGAGCAGATACTCATCACATCGAAATATTTTTAATCATATGAAATGGAGTACAAACTCATACTTTATTTTCATACTCATGAAAACATACTCGGAGTTTTTACTCCGGTATTATTCATACCACCCCATATTTACCTAATTGCAAAATAATGACTATTTATCAAATACCATCAAAATTACTTCCAGTTTTCAAACAACATAATACTGAAATAGAACAGAATAACGTAAGCAATCCATAGAAAAAGCACAACATGTTTACAAGTACAAGGAAGTTCTTTCAGCTGCTTTCTTGTATACTGAGGGCGCATTTGATAATACGCCCCTACAGTCAAGTTGTAGGTATACACGACCATTGAGGGAGAAACAAAAGTGGCTCGGGTGGAGAGGGATTGTCCCCAGAAGAAAAACTTGCTCCCATTGTGGTTTCAGTCACCATTTGCTGAAACTGACCCTACACCATGGTGGTCAAATATATGATAACAGTATACATCTATGTTCTGGTGGCCAACGATGAAGCAAACAACCGCAAACTGAGCCGGGTGCAAAGAGAAATAATGGGAGCAATGAAAACCACGCCAACAGCTGTATTGGAGACACTCATGAATCTCTCTCATTCACATCTTGTAATAATAGGAAACTGACTCAGATTCGAATGTTTATCGAGTTACGAGGGATCGGGAAAAACAGGAATTTTGGACCACACGACTACGAAATGTATGTTCCATAAAATCTGCATGGTTCAAGTCATAGACTGCGAAGAGTTGGGAATGAACAGTTACTCCATGAACATGGTTGACAGAAACACCTAATACACAGACGGTTCAAAAACCGAACATGGAATGAGCTGGAATTTACTGCGCGGTAAGAAATTTACATTTCACTTACTCATTCGGTCAATACACATCAGTTTTCCAGGCTGAAGTTTGAGGCCTCAAAAAAATGAAAGGATCAATAATTTTAGATAGCCAGGCTGCACAAGAAGCACTAATGAACTCGAAAGTGGCATTCAGTCTAGTAATGTCTGAGAAAACTGACCGATGGGAATATATTGCCAAAACAATCAGATATCACAGACAATGAAAAAGTTGTTGTAACTTACGTTAGTTACAAATAAAAGTGTTAAAAATAAAAGTTTCAATTCTCTTTTCTTCATAAAATGTTTTGATGTTGAAATCATTGTTTGAAAAAATAAACCTTTTTAATTCTTGCCATCTCTTTTGAGACTTGTCAATTTTCCAAATAATCTATTCAAGAAGCTGAAAGCCAAAAGATAATTGTTTCCTTTTCCCATTGCCTATAACTGAAACCCTCATAGCACAAATGACACTCCACCACCACTGGAATAAATTAGGAAATTGATACCGCGTTAATAGATTAGCATACCTTCCTCTGACAGAGAAACTGACGTGATACATCTTTTTGATATCGTTAATGGACTAAAAACGTGTTTATTGTTGGAGGAGCGGAATGCCGTCCGGGACAAAACAAACATCTTGTATACACGTAGAAGGCTAATTTGAAAATCACCCCGTTTTTCTGATACAAAAGATTACGACCGTCACAGAAACGAGTATATTTCGAGCCGAGTGAAAAGAATTCGAACAAAAGGATGACATTTTTCGATGAACGCAGAGATGGGGAACCCTTCTGATATCTCTTTCGCGTTTTTTATGGTGCTTGAGCACATAATTAGTGGGATCGAGGTGGTTCTTGTGCACTCGTGTCGTGAAACCATGGAAACAAAGAGACTAGAAATTGAAAAAAAATCATTAATGTTGAGAAGCAAACAAAACCTAATTCATATTACGAAATTCGCAAAGTTGTTTAAATGAAATAAAAAAGGATCCCAGTATCCTTCCTTGTAGGAACATCGGAGGTAACGATTGGGTGAATTAATTACTGAATGCTTTAGTAGCAGTTGTCATTTCTGACTTTTCATACTTAATTACTCAATATACTAACTGAGCTATTACTTCGATTCTGAACAATGTCCAATGACCTCAGTATCAATTTCAATAAAAATATCTGAAGGTTCATGACAAATTGGCCAATTCAATACCGTAAGTAATTTTATTCATAAGTGAAAAAAACTTGATTGTTGCCAGTAGTATTATTTTCAAAGATGAGTACGTTTTTTCAAAAGGAGTTTTAAGAATACACAATGGAATATGGGTTGATAACTGAAACCGGTCTTCTTGCGAAATAATTCTGGCAATAGTATCTCTGTTAAATTGATACCTTTCCTATTTATGCCTGCTTACACTTCTCTTGATGCAATTTCCATTGTTAACTAACAAAATTTCTTGTTTTGAAAATACTTTTCCCATTGTATTCAAATGGTTTTTTTATATTACAGGGAATCATCTTTTCCACCCCCTTTAGTTTTTGGTGCTTTTAGTTCTGCTATACTGACGACTAAGTTTCATCGCACTTTGTAATTATCGCACTTATTTCACGGTTGATTCGCTGTCCTCGCTTGCCCGAACTAATCCACACTATATTTCAAAACTGACTATGTTGGCAAGTGCTCTCGTATATATACTACTTACTACTACGTCTTATGATCTACAAACTTGACAGTTTCCATAGGACTTTACATCACCTTCACTTAATTTCGCGTTTAGCGATCCAAGTGATGTCTCACACGGTACGAAGTAGGACTTGGCAGTAGCGGCCGAGAATACCTACCACAGAGAAGCGACAAAGACAGCCATGTTGTGTCCCTTATTCGTAGACGCATGCGTCGCCTTGGTTGTCTCCACGTCATTCTCGGGCTTATTTGTCTCCATAAGTCTGTGAGCACTGACCAAACATAATGAGGTAGGTAGTTAGTTACAAAAGGCACCTACCTAGCTCAGCCCGTACTGTACTAGAACGTAAGAGTATGTATTCTCATTTTTTTTAGTGAACCAGGTTGTCTATCACTCAAAATCTTCGTTTCAGAGTTGGGACACCGAACATCAAAGGATCCGACGTTAATGTCGCTTCTCGCCCGATTTCAAAAATTTGCTTTTCTCATCTGCTCGTCATACTGGTCATCAAGCAACCTTCCTCGTATCTTCAGTGGTAATTTGGAGTTGAATCTAATGAAAAATCTTTTTTTAAATTAGGTAGCATCATGAGGTGGCTAAATCTGATTACTTTCATCTAAATCTAATTAATTTTAGTTAAAACATGATATTGACTCTACTTTTCCCAATTTAACTTATTCAAATGTATGTTTGTTGATTTCGTTCGAGATGTTTGAATTGTTTGTCCCTATAAATGCTCACCCCTTTCAAAGGCCTTAGTGCAGCCCCATACCAGGGGACCTGCATTGGCATTACAACTGGTTGTAAACTGTCATCTGTCTGTTCGGCAAATTCTCACTAGTTTTCATTCATTGAAGATTTTCTTAGGTTCTTCGTCACGAGCCATCTTTTATTTGACTGCAGTCCATGGTAAATAAGTTACACAAGGGCAGTATATTTAATTTTACACCTTAAATAACACGATTTGACGTACATACATTAATAAATCCCCGCAGTTCTTTGGAATTATCAATTGATTAGAAAATCAAAACCACTACCTAACAAAAACTTACGAGGCTTATCTTGGGGAAAAAGAGTTCGATTTATCTGTCCGCGACTCTAGACATATCTATTTACTCCTTACCCGTAATACTCTCAATGGAGGAAAATAATACATGTTATTGAAGCATCTGAGGTTATTAAAAAACTTCCTACGTATCTCTCCAATCCTATGATTATTCCCCTGTAAAATTAGGGTTATTGTATGGAAGCAATAAAAACTTTCGTATAAGCTAATGGCATGCAAGTCACAGGAGTTACTACCAAAGCTTGTGGTCCATTCAATAATCTTTGGTCCACTCAATAATCTCGAAAGTTTCAGGAAACAGGTTGTCGAAGGATTCGAAATTGAGCAATTTAATACTAAAAATGATCGCCTGGTATCCCAGAGGCTCCGTTTGTCATATGTGATAAGGTCCAGATACCATTTACTGTTCGGAATGAGTCTCATAACACCACCTCCATTAGGCCCTTTTTAACCCTTTTTATTTGCCGATTACAATGGGAATGGAATACCTCGAACTTATTCTGATCCCGATACAACAGATGGTTAGTCCAAAGTATCATAATACATGATTATTAGCAAAGTATTTTTTAGTGAAAGAAGTCTTTATATGGAAATATTCTTTTTCATTTAGTTCTACTAAGGTGTTTTAGTTCTACTAAGGTGTTTTAGTTCAACTAAGGTTGAACAAGGATGAAAAATTAAAGTTATTAATGTGAAACTGTCAGAAGTCTTCAAAGTCCAGTCAATGACGTTTTCAAAACACCACCAATATTCATAAAAACTTGGATATAGGTTATCTCTGCTGCAAAGTTGACCCCGAACAGAGGGTTGCTTTCACCTGGAGTGTGTATGGATGCCTTTTTTCGGGAGGAGAAAAAAGTTTCATTTAAAGTAGAACAGGAAATGGATTGATTGGCTAATTTCAAACTTTCAGGCATTTTTTTACGAATAACTCAAAAAATGTATGTTTCATCTAAAAAAATTGTTTTCACTAGTAGGCGCCATAAAAATGAGTAATGGCTTGGTGAAGATTGATTCTACTTAACCGTCAAACGCCAAAATTTATAGTTTCATTCAAGTATCCAAGAAACAACACATTTTTAGGGGAAAAGTAATAGAATGTTTGAAAAACTCAGTATGTGAATTATTAGTGAATAACCATATGGAAAGTAATAACTTTCAGAAAAAACCCTATGAAAAAAAGTTGCGTAGAATTGTCGAAATCATTTATGATACAATATTTTTAAGGTGATATTCAGCCGCAAGAAGAAACCAACGCCCACTTCAGGATCAACTATGAAGTAAAGCCTAAATCAAAATTTATATGTAGATCTATAATGTTTGGAAAATCATAAAATAACGCCTAATTTTACCTTCAATGATCGGACGATGACTTGTTCGTTACTCTTACTAACCAAGATCGGTTCACAATTTTTCAAACTTATTCTCCTATCTCTTCTATCACGCACATTTTCGAAGTCCTAAACTGAATTGTTAATCCCCACATATTAATCCGAAGCGTAGTTTTCACGATACAGCTAATTGCACGGAAATCCAACGAGTATATCTCCGTGCAATCATTATTAAGCGATCACTCGGTACAATCGAAACCTCGATCGGAACGAATTCCGTACTAACAAAGTCGCTTAAATCGAGAGGAAAAAATCGGCGAGAGGAATTCCTCGCTGGAAGAGCTCCAATTCCCACGAACACTTGCCTTTTGCAGCCTCACCAAAGATTAAGATAATAAGCTTAAACTCCCATAAACAAAACAACAGATTGTAGCGCGGTTAGGCCTGCGCTTAATCCTTCAAAAGCGGCAACTTATTCTTCTGGAAGAACTGTCGACAAATGTGTCTTGAGACGTTCATTTTCGCGAGAGTCACGAGTAAATTTGACATAAATCTTGGTTCACGGCAGTCGGAGCTTCGTAGCACAAAGTAACGGAGAATTTTCGATGAAACACTTTAAAAAATGTTTTCTTTCATAATTGTCAACTTAAACTCTTTAATATACTCATCTCAACTATTCCTACACTTTTCCATACCAATTTTCAACTATTCAAAACAGAGGGTTAGGTTAGGTTAGGTTCAAAGTGAGTGGGTCCATTCGACCCACCTATTCACACTCAACCAAATAATCCCAGCCTCTTAACGAAGCCGATTAGTTTGTATGGTGAGTGGTCTTTTAGATCAGATAGTAATAGTACGGCTCTGCCGAACTCTAAAAATCTGATTCGGTCTCCAGCGGGGAGGCACAAAGTATATGCTCTGATGTTTCATCATTTTACGAAAAGAAACGACACACTGTCTTCCGACAGTCCGAGTCTCTGCATATGATGATTCAAATGACAGTGACCTGTAAGAAGGCCTGTTAAACATCGTCGCTCATCACTACTGTATAGTATCAAGCTTCGAAGATTGAATAAACGCCTTGGAGTGAGCCAATCCTGGAAGATTCTGCCAGAACTTTTCTTGCCGATGAAGCTGCTTGCAGCACCCTTCTTTGCAAGGGAGTCAGTAGCCTCATTGCCTTCCAGGCCAGTATGGCCAGGAATCCAGACCAGAGACAATCTGTTTAGTCTTCCTACCGAGTAGAGTCGTTTTTGGCAAATTGCTACCAATTTAGACATTGCTCGGTAGGAGCCAAGAGCTTCCAACGCCGCTAGACTGTCCGAGAATATTTTAACTGACTTGTGTATGAGGTTGGATTTTTCCAATCTCACCACACACAATTCAATGGCGTAAATTTCCGCTTCAAATACAGTCGCATAGGTTCCTAGGCATGTTCCTGGGTCTGCGACTGAAAACATCTGCACCAGAACCGGAAGGTGTTTTTGATCCATCTGTGAACCATCCTTCTCCCGGAGGAACCAGTCCTCTCTACTCAGGAACAGTACTTTATAAGGCAGTTCGTAGTTGACAGTTGGAGGCATAAAGTCAGAGGTCATTTCCGGAATGCTGTGACTTCCAGTATCAATCAACAGTATGTTGCAGTCTGCAAAACAGAGGGAGCTTCGTCTTTCAGTTTGTATCTGAAAGTTAATTCTCTCTATGATTTACACATTTTAAATGTATTGATTTCTCTCTTTTTTTGGAAGATTCTCACATTTTGAAGCGAAAACTTCTCATGGGAGGGTAAACCGCTTTGTAACGTAACGCATCAGTATGTCTGGCTCCCCTTTCTCCTCTATCGCGACGGTGAAGTATCTCGTGTGGGCACGAAACTTCGTTCGGTCGTCATGCTAGAGTAGTGTTGTGAGCAATATGCCACGTCATCGTTACACGTCGAACTATTGAAGCCAAGTCTACTAATGAGAACGGAGTTATTATCACCTTAATATGGTGATCATTCAGTAAATGATGAAAGAAATCATTTTGAGTTAAGGTCCCATCCTAAAAATGTAACAACTATACAAGAATGAGTTTACACATTTGATTATACTCTATAGAATAAGAAGAACTCTGAAACCTGTTATTTTTGGAAATCGTGTAATTACGCCTGAAAAACTGTTTTTGGCGCTCAAAAATTATTAACAAATTTGTGTATGTACATGTATCATTATTTGATCCTACAAAAGTAACAATTGGTTTATGGAAGCTATAATATATGTACATACACAAAATAATCACTAAAAGATTTTAAAAATAAATAACCTTTCCTCCATTATCATATTACTATATATTGCTTTATGGTTGTTGCTTTCTTCATTCTCGGGTATATACAAAAGTCACACAAAGCTAGATCTGATGAATAGGTTGTTTAGTCAAACACAGGGATCCATGCTAGACCAGAAATGACTTCAAGAAAAAAGTTCAAAAATCTAAGTTACATCAAAAGTATGAGGAACTCGAATGATTCTAAAACTGTACATAACTTATTGTCTAATTGACGTTACTCTAATTTGAGTAAATTTGGCTACTTCGACCCATTACTTGATGAAAATCAATAAAACTTATCATGATTAATACAAGGTTTTCCAACTAAAACTTGACCCCCCTCCCCCCTGTAAGTCAGAAACGGACGTGTAATCGAAAATTTCAATTTTTATTTCTAGGGGGACTAATTCTGATATGGAAATCATACCCGAAACCTCATCCCTCTGAGGTCAGCAACTACCATCATCCTATTTTTTTAATGGCATAGGGAGTCGAGTGATACTATACTATTAATTCTGTAATTTTTGTCGAAATTGGTTCATTGGTTATTGAGAAATTAAATGTTGGAACGTTTTATTAAAAAAGAAAACAGAAAATTCGCTATCGCTCATTTTATTGAGGAAATCAACGAAAGTAATATCAATGGCAACACAATCAATGGATAAAGTGTTCAAAATGACCTTCATCTAGTTCCATAGAATAATACAGTCAGCTTTCGAAAGCGTTTCATACATTATTGAAGATATCCGGAATGCTAAATCGGCTTTCCCAAACAATTCACTGTCGCAGGTCATCTAGATTTGAAGAATTTATTTAATTAATAGTGAACGTTTTAAAATGGACGACACTGTTAGTTTTTTCTGCACTATAGTTTTTGTAGAATCTCATTGTGTCAGAACAAAATGTAGATAGTTGGCCACTGTCACTTCCTCGCGAATTATTATTCAGTCATCCTTGTTTACTGAGTTCCAACATGGTTTATTTTACTGAAGAAACAATAGAAATTGTTGTAACCTATTATCGAAATGATGAATGCGCTAGAGCTGATGTAAGAATTTATAATACGAATCATCCAGACCACAACGTGAGCCGTCAATGCGTTAAACAGAAGACCTGCGACAGAGAATTGTTCGGGAATGCCGACTTCTGACTCCGGACATCTTCAGTAATATAAGAAACGCGTTCGAAAGTAGACTCTATTATTCTATGGAACTAGATGGAGGTCATTTCGAACACTATATTCGTTGAATAAAATGAACGACAGCGAATTTTTGTTTTTTCTATTAAGAAACGTTCAAAATTTAATTTATCAATAAGTAATGAACCAATTTCGAAAAAAAATCACAGAAGTTATAGAGGGACAAAAGACCTTTCAAATGATGTATCACCCGACCCCCCAAGCCATTGGAAAAAATGGGGGGGTAGTTGCTGACCGCAGGGGGTGAAGTTTCGGGTATATTTCATCAGTTCGCACTTCCATTGTCTAATCTAATATAAATTGACTTGAAAACCCTGAAAAAAAACAATTACAAAATTGATAAGGTTAACCGAAAATAACAATTTTATTAAACAAAAAATCAACATACAAGCTACAACCAAACAAATAACATTAAAATATTAATAAAAGCTGAAAGAATAAAGATTAAAAAAATATTATTAGCAAAAATGAAAAACAAATTGAAAAAAATTAAAGAGGTTTCAAACCAAGTTATGTCACGACGTTTCGATTGTTAGTATCCACAATCGTCTTCGGGT
>WOGN01002458.1:2505-16710 GCA_015342105.1 Leptinotarsa texana
GGGTGGGATATAGGCAAAAATGCATGATGATGCATCTACGCTCTAGCTCCCCAATCGGATCTCCAGATGGGAGATGATTCAAGGGCATCATCCTGCAGTCCACAGAAAAATAGCATGGTAACTGCAGTTGCTAAGAGACCCACTAGCAACTTCAAAATTGATTTCTGCAACATCAGAACACTCAACTTGAATATAAATTCAGTGCACCAACAATTGCAATCAAATAGTCCTCATATTCTTGCACAGAAACCAAAGTCAGTGCTTCAACAAACTCATCAATTCTCTTTATCCCGGCTATGTTTTCCACTCCAGATTCGAACGTAACTATGGAATATCTCTTTTTAACAGAAGTGATTTCTCCTGTCAACGAAAGGAAATGCTGGAACCCCGAAACTCTGATGTTATGTGGTTCAAAATAATATTACAGAAGGTCACCAAATTCATATGCTGCGTTTATCGACCATCTAGCGATACACACCATATGGCACTATTCTCTTCAGTTACAAACACCATTGTCTTTCTGCAAATCAATCATCCCAGTGCCGTAATTTCCATATTCGGTGACTTCAATGTCTACAATATCGAATGGCTCAAATTTTCAAATATCAGCGACAAACAATGTCATGAAGCTGAGGCTTTTGCAATAAGCAGCGGACTTTCTTAGATTATAAATGAGCAAACCAGGATTCCTTACCGTGATGGTAAATATGCTAGTCTTCTGGATCTATATCTAACAACCAATTCAGAAATTCACACAGTCACCGTAAGGTCTCCGTTGGTATCTTCTGACAACTAACTCATTACTGATGAATGTTGGCAAACAACGTAAGCCACGCAAAGTTTGGCATTACAGATCAGCTGAATGGGAGGATCTTCGAAATTATTTTCGAAATTTCTCGTGGCTACATATTTGTTTCAGCTCTAAAGATCCATCAACTCGTGCTTCTAAAGTCGCGGAAGTTATTCTATCATTCATGGATGCATATATTCCTTTTTCAATGAAACGACCTTCTGTCGTCATACCTTGGTTCAACAAAAATTGCGAGCAAGCTGCCGTCTCCAGAAATCTCGCCTACTGGCAGTGGCGCAAAAATCCCAGTGCCGAAAACCGAACTAAGCTCATCCCTAAGAGAATTAGGGATAAATTGCTTGCAAATCCCAACGGGTCTAGATCCTTCTGGTCGGTAGCTAAAGCTGTTAATCAGAAACTTACAAAATCGATTTTCTGGGAAAGGCGATGCCAGAAATTACTTTTCGACAGTGTCTAGTCAGGCGAATGTTGAAGCATCTCAATATCAACAAGGCGTCTGGCCCTGATGAAGTGCCCGTCATCATACTTAAAAAGTGCATTAAATGAACTCGCACCAGTATTTTGCAGACTTTTCAACCTGTCTTATATGAAAGGAGTTTTCCTTCTTGCTGGAAGATTGCTCGCGTTCAGCCTATTCCCAAAAAGGGAAAGAAAAATCTCCCAAATAACTATAGACCAGTCGCTTCGCTTTCAGTGATATCGTGGAAAGTCGTAAACCACCATATCCTCTAATATTTGAAAGGCTTCAACATTTCGAGCGATCATCAATATGGCTTTCGGAAACAAAGATCAACAGGCGACCTTCTACAGTATGTCACCCATATTTGGAATAACATAATCGAGAAGCATGGAGAATCAAGAGCTGTTGCGCTTGATATTTGACCGTGTGTGGTATGGGGATTTGCTGGCCAAACTTCGATGCTATGACTTGTCGCATCATTTCTGTTTATGTCTCTCTAGCATTCTGAAAGAACGTTCCCTGGAAGTGGCAGTCGATGGATATCTCTCGAATACTTTCATCATCAACGCTGGTGTTCCCCAGGGATCCATATTGTCTCCAACCCTCTTCTTATTGTATATCAAGGATCCAATATATTGCTTTGCTGAAGACAGCACACTTGTCTCGTCATCCCATTTGGATTCCAGGACATCCAATGTGTGTGATGTAGTGCTTGTGTTTTGTGCTCAAAAAAAAATTTTGCCTTCGAAGGGGATGCAACGATTGTAGCGGTCATGAAATTTTTTGAAACCATTTTTGTTGTACGTTTTGTTTTTAGCCTTCTCTGGCATTTTTTTGAGTCTGAGAACAGGAAAAAGTCGCTGGGGAATATGACGGATGCGGAAGCAATTCGTAACCCAATTCATGCAATTTTGCCTTCGTTTTCATTAACTTGTGACATGGTGCATTGTCTTTGAAAAAATGGGACCGCGATCTCGTCATTTGAACGCTCAAATAACAATATTTAATAGTCACTCTTGATGGTTTTTTTCTTTTCAAGATAGTCGATGAATATTATACTATGCACATCCCAAATATTATGATAACATAATATTGCCAGCCGACTTTTGTGTCTTTGCACCCTTTGGAGTCGGTTCATCATTCTACTCAGATGAAAATCGTTTTGATTCTGGCGTGAAATGTTTCATCCATTGTCACATATCAACGCATACATTTGAGTTTTTTATGGTGGAACAGCTCAGAACATTCAATTCGTTGTTGCTTCTGGTCGATTGTGAGTTCGCGTGGCACCCAATATGAATAGAGCTTTCGCACACTCAAATATTTATGCACAATGTCCAACACGTTCTTTTGATATCTTAAGAGCCACTACAATCTCAATAAACTTCACTTTTTGGTCATCTAAAATAATATGTTGACGTTTTCTATGTTTGCTGCTCATTTCATCTCGTTTAAACTTAGCAAACCACTTCTCAACGGTTAATTCTTCTGGTGCAAAGTCCGAATAATGTTCATCAACCCACATTTGGCTTCAACAGTATTTTTTATCACTAGAAAGCAATGCTTTATCATCACACGCAATCTCTTTTTATCCATTTTCTTCAAACTAACAAAAGTTGCTCCACCCAAACTAATCCCACACTACTATCCCACAAACTAATACTCCGACAACTGTGAAATTTGTGCACTTGTTTTTCAAAGATTAGGGTTAACTAAAAATCATATGCGTCATCTGTGTGTTAGTATACGACCTTTTCAGCCCATCTAGTACTGTGTATCAAAATTGTACTTTCGACAGTCTATCCATAATTCATATGTTCATCTATATATATTTGTATCGTTTATGAAGTATTGAATAAAACTGAAGGTGTAATATTTGAGCCCTTCTCTCTACCATCGGAACTTGAATGTTGTTGGTAATTTCATCAGTTCGGACTGCCATTGTCTGATATTATATAAAATTATTTGAAATCACTAAAAAACTAAAAAGAAGAATTGAAAATTGCTAAAAATAACAATTATATTGAGCAAAAAAACCTGAAATGAAATTACAGTGAAATAAAATACAAGTAAAAATAGAACAAATGAACTGAAAATAGAACTACTGAACTGAAAATACTTGTATTTTATTTCAGGTTTTCTTTGCTCTATATAATTGTTATTTTCATCCATTCTTTTATAATTCTTCTTTTTAGTTCTTTCAGGGATTTCAAATCATTTTATATAATATCAGACAATGGAAGTCCGAACCGTTTGTTTAAAATTTGTTTAAAATCTATTTTTTCCCTTAACCGGCTGTCGCACCACTACAAACGACAACCCTCAGAAGCCGAAACGTGTGCGAGCTAAGGATTAACAAGGTCTTACCAATTAAAGTGTGATTCCTAACACCCAACTACTGAAATTCATCATGAAACATTGTCAATCACCTTCAAATAACCCATAACGATATTTTAATTGGACAGTTCACAAATCCGCAACACGTATTTCGGTATACAATAGCTATCTGAAGCGTTTCTTAAACTTCCCAGTGAAAATCTCTTAATTTCAAACTTTCATTCAATTCAACATGTTAGTAAGTACCTTAGCAAGCATGGGACAAACCTTTAACTGTTATTTGAATCAGTTAACATTTACCGATTGGGCTTATATTTCGCAGATACGTTTGATTCTCCTGGTGATGTAAGATAAATAAAATGGAAGGCATTACGAAATGGCAATTTCCATAGAAATTTCCATGATATTAGTATCATGTAAAAAGTATGATGAGTTAAATAGGACGAGCAAAATGGAGTCTTTCTATATCCAATATGGCGTAACTAACTCAAAACACAGAAAAAAGACCTTGTAATAATGGCGCATTAACAGAAATTACCTCATGCAATAATGAATATTGTAAAAATTATTAATTATAATTCAATATTTATATTGAAAGGGTTATATTTTTGGGAGTGAATAATTTTTGGGAAAGAAAGTTTTTGGCTTTCTACTACTTCATCATGTCAAAAAAATGAGGGAATCTTCCAAAGAAAAAAAAAGATGTCATCAATTTTAAAATAAGTAACTCTATAGGTGAATGAAAGTCATTACGATATCATCGATGACAAGTAGATCAAACTTATTCCATGACATAAAAATTGTAATTCATGAATAAACTGTGTGTTTTTTTTCTTTTAATGTTATCCAGATTGGTACTGAAGAGCCCTAAGGCAAGTATCTTATGGCGAAACTTCGATGTCCACCAGTGAGGATGGCAGTGTTCCATGTAAGTGCAATTTTTTACCATTCATTTAGTGTAGAACTCCTGTCAATGATACTTATCTGATTTCATTTCATGAAGAATGTTTGGAATACAAATTGGGTAGAGAATAGTGTCTTCTGTATAATTTAGTGATCATATAAAAGTATTTGTCTCGTAAGAATTTTTCTTTCGTGTGAAATTCAATGTTTATATGAAAATAGCTGTTTCAGGAGAGTTTTTTCTTCCAGTTTATGTCTGAAAGTTACTTCTTTGCATGATCTACACTTACTTATTTTAAAATTCATTACTTCCTTCTTTTCTTCGGAAGATTCCCACATTTTTTTGTATCAAGATGGAGTAGTAGATAGCCAAAAACTTCCTTTCACAAAAATTCAATATTGTACGTATATAATAACAATGAATTCTTGTTTTTAATATATCCACACAGTTGAAACCATTCGACGAAAACGTAACATTTTTGTTCACTTGTATTTTCAGCATATAACTCAGGCGACTTTTTTGGAAGTAAATTGAATGATTTACCTTTTTTATATATTGCGATCCATCCAAACTGAACCTTTGTCCTCCCAAAATGAAATCAATTCTTGGTAATTTATCAATTGTGTCGCAATTCACCTGCAATAAAAATATAAACATCAGCATTCTAATATGTGCATTGAATGGTGACCAATACACAGTTTCCTCCGGAGTCTATTGAGTCACTGGTTTCATTATCAAAAGGGTACAAAATAAAAATTTAAATAGACAGAGAAAGGATTACGTCATTTCAATGAATTGAATTGTCACTAGTTACGTCGAATTCTCCCTATGTCTAATTGATTTTACAGCGAAACATGTCCCTATTTATTGAAGTCACAAAACCACGAACGTTACTAAATCTCTGACCTATTTAACAATTCTACTTAGCTGTGATTTGAGGTATAGGGACAGTTGTTCTTTTAAAAATCTTGCAGAATCTAAATGTCAAAATTTTTCGAAATTATTTTCATTTCTTCATATTTGTTAGTGACAATGGAAATTTCTAAACTCTTCTAATTCAATTGAAGTAGTGCCGAACATTGGATTGCTAGAAGCTTAATGAATGATGTGAAATGTGTAAAATCTTTATAAAAATTGTAAGTAGTTGCTACTGAAGTCAGATACTAGGCTTGTACCACAATATGCTGGCAACCAACAATACAGCTAAGTTTTATATGAGATTGTAAGCACCAAAGGCACAAATAAATCATAATTAGCAGCCCGGCAGGACTAAATAGTCATCAATACTACTAACAATTCTGTTAACACAGGTATATCTCCAAACAACAATTCAACTCCAGCCGCTTCTATCTTTCATGTGGAGGTAGCAATTCAAGAACATTTAATAAAAAACAGGCTTTGCACTTGTGCGATGTTATGAAGTTCTTTGATTAAGAAAAAGCTGCCGAAGACATCATTCATCCTAAAAAAATATTTTGCTTCTAGAATATCAAACAATGGGATTTTTATGTACCAAAATAACGCAGATCTTGTTGGCGAACTCATGTTCTTTTGGCACCAGCTAAGCGACTGATAATCTCAAATTTATGAACTTTCTTACTAAATGACTTGATTAGATTACCTTATTGAAAGCTGGCATTTCAGGGGAAGAACATGGTTATTTTTCGACAGTTGTCAGACAAGTCTACATACTACCACCCAACGATAATTATAATTTTATTAAGGACAAAACACAAACACTACAGTGGAATCCTTAAGGCCCTGTTAGAGCGGTGTCTGTACGAATGTAGTGATTCACATTGGATTTGGATCACTGGAGATTACATCCATTTGGAACCACGTTCTCGTTAAGTTTAGTCCAAATAAACGCAGTTCTCTAAATAAAAGAGTTCCTTTAACAGTGAAGTTCGAGGTATACTTAGCTGAACCTCAAAACGATGAGCAGCCACGATCCATCGCGTATTTCTGATATGTATCGCTCTTGCTGGAATCAAATTTGACAAGTCACTTGAACACTTCCCGTGAAAGTATCTATTGAAGAGAGACAAATCGCCAAGCTTTTTTCGATGATCTACAAGTCAAGACTATCGAGGTTGCAAGTGATGTTCATGTCTCCAATCAGGAGGATGGCTCTGTTCTGGATGGAATCCAGCAGCTTCAGGTTATGCTTAGGATCGGAGATTCATACATAAAAACAATACTCCTATGAAGGTGTGAGCTGAGCTTCATAAAGCATCAAAAGTTGCTGAGGTGTGTACAATTTTCTGGTTCGGAACAGTGTTCCAAGCTTTTGAGAAGCAGCCTTTCCAATTTCAGCGACATGATTATGTCAAGACATATTGATATCCATTTTAACCCCCAACAAACTTATCGAATTAGAAAGCGGAATTTGTTTGAAGGTGGTTAACAATGTTTCGTGGTGTATTTCATCAGTTCGGTCTTCCATTGTCTAATATAAAATAAATTGATTTGAAAACCCTGAAAAAAACAATTAAAAAATTATTAAGAATAACTTACATGCAACAACTAAACAAATTAAAATTGAAATATTAATAAAAGCAGAAAAAATTAAAAAATTTAAAAATTATTATTAACAAAAAATTAACAATAAAAATTAAAAGATTTCAAACAAGTTATGTCACGAAGTTTCGATTGTTAGTACCCACAATCGTCTTCGGGTGATAACTGAACTTATTCCTCCGAGATCTGACTATTTATAGGTCGCCCTAGTGCTTTCACCAATCCCCTCTTCACTCTTTCGGCTTCATTGGTTTTCAGCGGGAGATGACCGTTTGGCGGGAATTAGTCGTATTTCGCTTGATTAGAGGTTTCCATATGTTACGTATCTCTACGCTAGCTTAACTTAATCCGTTGTTGGACCAAATATACGTGGCTTCTTTAAATTTTCTCCTAGACCAGTGTTCCTCTTTGTGGATGATTTCAGCTTGAGCCCACTTGGTGTTATGTTGAAACATGTTCTGCTATTCCGGATTTGCTGGCTTCTCCTCGCTGTGTGTGTTTCTGCGTGTGTTTCCGCACTCGCTGGGTACCCGGAAAATGAATTTCTTGAAATCGCAGTCCGCGTTTAGTGGCCTGGTTTTTGTAAGGCTGCTACGGATAATGTTCCCAGATCTGAAGCAGGTCCTGATGTTGTACTTGGGCCCAATCCCTCTTATCCTTTCCGATAATCTTCTGCTGTAGGGAAGTACAAGTTCTGATTGTGGCGGCTTCTCTTCCTTGTCGAGTTCTTGCTATCTTCTAGCTAAGGACTTTGGAGTAACCATTCCTTTGTAGGTCATTTTTGATGATGCCCAGTTCCTTTTCGAGACCTTCCTCTGTATTACAGAGCCCAAAAGCACGGTCTAGTAGAGTCTTGATGATTCCTCTCTTTTTCCATTGATGGTGGTTGGATTTCTGGTTCAGGTACTGTTCTGTGTGAGTGGGTTTTCGATATACTGATGTTTCCCATTTAGTGTCGGTCCTCTTCACCAATATGTCTAAGAATGGCAATTCGCTGTGTACTTCTTTTTCCATTGTGAAAGTGATGAAATGACTTACGTTGTTGATGTGCTTCAGGAAGGTGTATAGTTCTGCATTCCTGCATTTGTTAATAATAATTTTTTAATTTTAATTTTTTCAGCTTTTATTAATATTTCAATTTTTATTTGTTTGGTTGTTGGTTGTATGTTATTTCTTTGTAATTCCAGTTGTTTGTTAATTAAAATTGTTATTTTCTGTTAATCCTATTAACTTTTTTATTGTTTTTTTCAGGGTTTTCAAATCAATTTATATTATATTAGACAATGGAAGTCCGAACTGATGAAATACACCAGAAAACGGAATTGTTTGACCTAACATTATTATATCCAGTTCGGAAACATTTATTTTTTTGGAGAAAACCGATACCTGAGTTTTTGTGGCATTGAATTGAACCTGGTTACTTTAACCCCAATTCGAAAACACTTCTAGATTCTCATCACGATATTCAACTTCCTGTTGCTAGTGAAGATGTGCATCCGCAGCCGATGTTTTGGAATCCAAATGTAATGACAAGACACGTGTGATGTCGTCAGCAAAGCAATATATTGCAGTCTTGACTCTTTCCAATAAGTCGTTGATATACAATAAAAAGAGGGATGGAGACAGTATATGGATCTTTGAGAAACACCACAATTGATGGTGAAAGTATTCGAGAGATATCCATCGAAGGCCACTTGCAGGGAACTATCTTTCAGAAAGCTGAAGAGCCATACACAAAAATCATCGGACAAACCATAGCATCAAAGTTTGGCCAGCAAACCCTCATGTAACACACGGTCAATGACCTTAGAAATATCAAGCGCAATGGCTCTTGATTCTCCATATTTCTCTGTTGCGTTATTCCAAATATGGGTGACATATGATAGAAGGTCGCCTGGTGATCATTCCGGAAGCCATATTGATCATCGCTCAAGATGTTGAAGCCTTCTACATATTTGAGGATATGGTGATTTTTGATATCACTGATAGCATATCGACTGCTCTACAGTTATTTGGAAGCTTTTTCTTGTCCTATTTTGGGAATAGGCTGAACGCGAGCAATCTTCCAACAAGAAGAAAAACCTTTTTCTTATAAGACAGGTTGAAAAGTCTGCAAAATACTGGCGCGAATTCATTTGCCCACTTTTTAAGTACGATGACGGGCACTTCATTAGGGCCAGGCGCCTTGTTGATATTGAGCTTTTTCAAAATTCGCTTGACTCTCGAAAAGTAATTTCCGTATCTTCAAGACCATTTCCGAAATTCCCCTGACTAAATGTATTTTTAGCTCTAAAGATCTATCAACTTGTACTTCTGAAATCACGGAATTTATTCTATTATCCATGGATGCATATATTGCTCTTTCAATGAAATGATCTTCTAACGGCAAACCTTGGTTCAACAAAAATTGAGAACAAACTGTCGCCTCCAAAAATATCGCCTACCGTCAGTGGCGAGTGACGAAAACCAAACTAGGTTTGTTAATGCTCACAACAGCTGCAAACTTAGGATAAATGAAAGCAAATAATTTCACAATCAGGGACTTAGAAATAAACTGCTTGCCAATCCCAACGGGTCTAGATCCTTCTGGGCTGTTAATCAGAACTTTACAAAATCCACAATTCCATCAATAACACAAGCGGATTGTTCAAATGCAACAACGGCCAAAGAAATAGCAAATCTACTAACTGAACAATTTGCGTCCCATTCCACAGTCGATTTTCTGGGAAAGGCACCACCTATTCAAAAGTAAAGATGTTGGGGAGCGTCAGCTGGTTAACGTAAAAACAGATTCTATACAGAAACATATACTGAAAAGTGAACGGGAAGAAAGCTAGATTTATCGCTACTTCCAACTTCATGGCTATAGAGCTTATTAAAAATCTTTTTTAAATTGCTGTAATTATCAGTAGATATGTAATATCTTAATTGAATAAATTGATTGATTGATCTGTAATGAGACGTTATTTTTGAGTGTAAAAAAGAAGTGTCCTAAAAATAACCAATCGTCAAGATGATTTAGAAAAATTTACTAATGAAGAAGAGACAAGCTACAGTTGTGAATAATAATGAAAATTACATCATATCAAAACATCTCTCCTCTATAGCAATGAAAAAATGTATATGGCAGTTTCTGAAGGCTTTCAAGGAAATTGTAAAGTAGGTCGGTCGGTAGCCAAGCGGTTCGACGTGAGTGCTTTATTTACTAACTCGAATTGACTGCCGTGTTGGTCGGGGTTCAAGCCCTAGTCTGAACTATCGATTTTCACTTGCTATCATCCATCCCGTGTTAGAAATCACACATTAAAAGGTAAAACCTCGTTAATAGCTCACAGAAGTTTCGACTTCTGAGGGTTGTCATTTGTAGGGATGCGACAGCTGGTTAACGGAAAAACATATTATTTAAACAGATATATTCTGAATAAGACGCTCTATGGATTGAAACAGGCCATGTTAAAATTTAACCAGCGCTTCACAAAAGAAGTTGACCTCATTTCTCTCAAAGCTGACCCATGTTCAATTGAAAATGAAAGAAAATAGTGTGAAATGAACAACTGAATTCAAAAGTTGGAATAATTCGAGATGATAGTAGATCATTTTTCTTCGACATTTCTAGGCATTGAAATAATAAGAAATCAAGATTATTTATCACTCAATTGGAGTGACTACACTACTGGACTAGGTACTTCATAAATTTATCATGATTAACGCAATTAACGCCAATCCTGTGGTAACACCTATTGTTGATAATTTAGTTATTTTATTTTTAGGAATCGTCAATGAAACTGAATTTCAATCTAACAAATTTATAATGACTTTTCCAGAATAACTTCATACAGTCCACCTTTTTCATAACAACTATGAGGTGAGCAAAACATAAAAACAAACAACAAATTGAATAATTGGAAAATTTAAATAACAAGTTTCAACACCTATGGTACCTAATAATTCTGAAATTGATCATAATGTCTCTGGAATCGAGAAAATATTCCTCGTCAAAAAACTATCGGAGTCCAGATATAACTATTTCAGTAAGTTTTGGAAGTCGCAAATGGAAAATCCCTTGGATGAAAATACCGATATCAATTATTAAAAGAACGAGTTTCGACTATGGTTTGAAATACTTAACAAATTCTAATGATGACTAACTAATTGCCTCCTGCGACTTTGACTTTGCAGGAGACAAAGAATCAAGAAAGAGCACAACCGGATATATGGTATATGGGCTCAAATTAATAGAAACATGGTGTAAGGAACACTCACTGTGAATCAATCCTAAGAAGACTGAGATGGTCCTTTTCACCAGGAAAAGAAGTTTGTCAGGCTTAAAACCTCCAGAAATCTTTAAAAGCAAACAAAATTTCTCTGAAGAGATGAAATACCTTGGTACTTGGTACTATCTTCGAAAGGAAGCTAACATGGAACTCTCACCTACAGAGTAAAGAAAAAAGAGCATATGTCGCTTATGAGCAATGTCGAAGGACAATGGGATGCGAATGGAGTCTTTCACCCCGTCTGGTCAGCTGGATCTACACTGCAATAATAAGACGTATGTTAACGTACGGACCGAAAGTTCTACAAGCAACGGCCATCCAAAAATTCCATCCAATTTCAACGATTGGCTTGTTTAAACATTACAGGAGCCATGAGAATAACACCAACCGCGGCAATGGAATTAATTACTGGTCTAACCCCTCTGGGTCAGGAGGGGTTAAGGAGGTTGCGTTAATGGTCATGTTACGATTGCGCACGGTTAGTGTAAACTTCAAAGTAGGAATGGGTCAATTGAGTCTGAGCCTACGGCGGGAAGCGCTTACTGAGCAACCTCTGCTGCAGGCAACCAGGGTTGCAATTGAACCCAGGTTTGTGTTTAATGAACCCTACAAAACACAAATAGAACAGAACACAGAGTCAGATGCTACAAATGCAATACGCATATATACAGACGGCTCAAAAACCAAAGAAGGATCAGGATGTGGGGTGTACTCAAGATCACTAAGCCTAAGGATTAAGTGAGGAATGGGAAAAAATACCAGCGTGTTTCAGCGTGTTTCAAACAGAACTGGCTGGTATCTCAATCGCCAGGAAAGGAATTTCTAGTAAAGACATAACAATCTGCACTGACAGCAGACAAGTCCTATTAGCCTTGAACAAACAACGTGTTACCTCAGGGCTAGTACTAGAATGCCACCAAGATTTAGCCAAAGCCTCGGTAGACACCTATGGCCTAATGACTTCGACAATTGCGGAACTAGACAAAACGTTACACTCATGCTCAATCCCTAAAGAGATGTGATCAAATCAAAGGATGCAATCTTGCCAGGATCACCCTGGGCCACCCTGGGAAGCTGACACCGAAGAATTATTTGGCGATGACCAGAACAATCTAACAGTAGGATTTCTGACTGGCTACTGGCTACTATGGAAACACCTCCACAATATGGGGCTAGTAGACACATCTCTATGCAGGATGTGTGAACATGAACAGGCATGTCCTATGCGAATGTCCGGAGTTATCGTCAATAAGAGACGGTGTATTCGCTGAGTATCATTGAACCTGTCGAGGAAGGCGGTCCGACTATTCACTGGGCACGGTAATTTTCCGAGATACCTGGCCAGGTTCAACCTGGGTCTGGAGGTACCCTGTCCATGTGGATCGAGGGAGCCTGACACGGCAGAACATGTAATTGAGAGATGTATGGACGGAGATAAATTTGGTTGGACAGAATGGAAAAAAACGGCTGGAAAAAGAAAATCTAGACAGAACATGTCCAAGGCACACTGTACGGCGTTGTGGACCTCAAATTTATAGGCATTCTGGGAGACACTGTAATCAACAAGCTGAATCCAATACGTAATGAAGAGTGAAAAATTAATAATTTATGTTTTTTATTTGGCTAAATATGGAAAGATCTGAATTTTCGTTAATATTTTGTGTGGTTGTTTTTTCTCCGTTTAGGAAATGTAAATTTAGCATATAGTTGTATTAATTAGAAAAAGTTACCTTAATTTTGTATATACAGGAATTGTAAGTTGAGTTGAATTAAATAAAGTTGGGTCTTCTGCCCTGATGGTTCGTCCCTTCGTGTGATCGACGCTTTCGCGTCTGCGGCACGAGAGTTGTGAAGCGCATTTCTAGAGTTATATCATTTAATAAAACGTATTCATATAATTTATTTCATTCCATAAACATATGGCATGTTGAATAAAACCTCATAATTAATAATCTAACAATACGACACTTCACTCGAATTGGAACAATAACTTGAACTATGCACCGTTTTGCATCTCTCTTAGAGTCACGTGAGGTATCGTACATAAAATCTAATCACACCCTGCGTGGCGTGGCAGTCATTCACCAACTTTGTAACAACCACAACCAATTTCTGTAACTTCTGTAACTCCGACTTAGCTGTTTTTAGTATTGAAATGAAGTAATTTACTATGAAAACTACTACTCTTTTAAATTGATTAACGTTTGGGGTCCCTATATGGCATAACACCAACAAGGGGGGGTGAGTTTGGAGGAGTAGGGGTTCTCTTGACAGTGGTGGCGCTAGACAGAGGGAAGATACCCAGTTAAAAGGCTTTACAAGCTAGGGCAACAAAGGACTATGGCATTATTAATGTACCAAGGAACTGACTCATTTGAAATTATTCAACCAAAGGAGTAAACATATCGATGTTTTCGGTAGAAAGAAGGTAAATGAAGGTATAAACTATATACAGTACTGCTGTTCTGAAATTTTCGAATCCGTTGAACATAGGAACTCTCCTGTTGCTCTAGTTTGATTTTGGTAATTTATTATTAGAAGGAGGTGTTGATAATTCGTAGTAGACTTGTTTCACGATTTTTTTTTTATTTATAGTTCACTTGATAGAAATTTTGAATTGAAAAACAGTGCACTTTGTTTCATCTCTCTAAGTACCGTAGTTTTCCTGTAATTAATTATTAAAAATCGGTCACGACTCTATTCCCGCATCTTGTTCGATTGACCAATAGTGACAATAGAAATAATCAACATTGCCAAATCGTAAAATTTACGAAGCCTATAATTATCAATTTAATTATGGAAGTGTATATGAACCCGTTAGCGTTTCAGTTAATGAAAAATTCTACACATAAAATGTACATGAAAAATCATGTTTACAAATAAGTTCTATATCTAAAAT
>WOGN01002459.1:0-16707 GCA_015342105.1 Leptinotarsa texana
ATTGGTCGATATGAAGTCCCAGGAATTTGGTACTTTCAGTTACAGAATCTCACCTCTCATTAATCTTGAAACTGATTGGTGTATAATATTTCTGTCTGTTATGGAAACGGATCAGAACAGTTTTATCAACATTCATGAATAACTTATTTGCCGCAAACCATGAATTTAAGTTTCGAAAAACTTCAGCACATTTCTCTTCCAAGTCATAATCAGACCTGTCCGGCGTTGGCATTGCCTATTTTTACAAAATAATTAACAAATTCACACATATGTACTATAACTATCAGGTAGAAGTAAAGAAAAAATATAAAAAAAGACAAGCAAAAGTAAGTCAATCAATTAGTCTTTTCAAATGATTACAAAGAAGAATTTAAAAGTTCTGAATTCACATTGTGTTTGCAAGTCTGAAAATTCTACCTAAGACTAATAGTTGGTATGATAAAAGGGTACTGTTAAGATTTCTGTATTCCTTGTTCTCTTTGGATTCACATTTAAAATTATAAGTTCAAAAAGTTTTGGTGAATTGATGGTACCATTGATTATTTTGTGCATTAAAGTAAAATCTATGAGCCAGAGTAAAGTTTGGAATGTCTCAATATAACTTTATCTGGTGGCTAACTTATATTTTCATGGATCTCTTATCGGTTTCATCAAATTATCGCTGTAAATGGTTCAAAGATATGCTTTTTGAAAAAAAAATCATGACTTGTTCGAAGGCGTCATACTAGATATAAATAAAAAGTTGCACTTGGATGCTCGTGATGTTCTTGGGCGTCATTTAATGAAACTATTTTATTTCACAGAAACATTGGACTAATGAAGGTTATACATGAAAATTATTAACAATACATAAAAAATGAAATGTGAATTATACACACTATTTTTTTTACAATAGATAGTATGAATTGATCATTAGCATGTGTAAAATATGGATTCTTACTTTCTTATAGAGTACTTTATTTATTTATTCAACACTGTCAATAAAAGATAGATAATATATAAACAGAAAAAAAATAAGCACAAAGCAAAACAAAACAAATTTGAAACAAATTGAAGCTAGCAACTGGGGTAACTTCAAAGTATCAAAAGTAATTGGTCTTCCGAGTAGCTTGCTTTATGAAATGGGCATAAGTCAAATGTGTGATGTCAAGGGATGAGCAGTTTTCAGTATAGTTTCTTTGTAGTGAAAGTACTGTATCCATAATTGGTTCGACGATTTTGCATACAGAAAAGCCATCTTTGACGGGTGGTTCTGACACTCCACTGACATGAATGAACCTCCTCTTTAAGATATCTGCGGTATTTGACCATTTTGCATACAGTACATTAGTACTATACATTCACTAATACATTAATCCTCGTTCAGAGTTATAAAGATAAAATCATCTACTAAAAATAAAGTAAAGAGTATAGGTTAATTAAAAGCATAAATAAAAAATCAATGAACTGAGGATTTAATGAGGTCCTTTGCAAGTTGAAGACCCTGCTATGTCAATATTTTCCTCAATGTTATCAAAGCAGTGTTGGGAAAGAAACTTTTTAATTAATTTCGCAACGTCTGTCAAATCTCTTTCTGGATAGACTTGAGCATCCATTTTTAATGAAATGAAATAAGCATCCATTTTCAACCAAGAGCAACATGGATTTTGTCAATAAAAGTCTACTGATACGGCAATGTTTTCATTAATAAATCGAATAGTCACAAATATTGATGCAGGTGATTGTCCGGCAGTGATTTGAGCTGTGTATTCGACTGTCAACATGAAAAACTGTCTTTAAAAAATTGGAATATTTTGGTATATGAGGTGTTTCACTCAGTTGAATGAATGAATTCCTCCAGAACCGGGATCAATTTGTGTCATTGCAAATGACAAATAATAATAGTACCTTCAAATTTAACTCTGAAGCAAATTAGGTCCTATTATGTTTATTCTCCGTGTGAATAGGATTGACTTTATATTGAAGACAGTAGTTAAACAGTATAAGCTGATGATTTTCCATTCATGGTATCTGCATCTGATATGCAATTTCAGAAGATTAACGTTCAAGTACATTGAATCAAGTCTTCAGTTTTTTTAATTGGCACGGTTTATTTTCAATACAGATTTAACACAGGTTTATCATATTGACAATTGCCAGAAAAAAATTTAAAATGCCAGTTCAATGTGAATGAAATATCTTTGAAAAGTGTTGGTAGTAGTGTCGAATTTTAGGTATTTATCTGGATGAATTGGCATAGTCATTACCAACATCTAACATCTAAACTAAATTCCCTGAAGTTTCTTTCATTATTTTAAAGATCGTTATTAACTAGAGCTCAGTTATTTGGTATCTTACTATGCTTATGTAGACTCTTGAATCACGTATGGTGTTTGTTTCTGGGTAGGGTCAACTTCAGTGCAAAATGTATTCGTTGCACGAAAGCGTATTGTATGATGCATGGCAAATATTTCCCAAAGACATTCTTGTAGACAGTGTTTCAAAACATAATATTTCAACTCTAGCATCAGTCTAAATATTTGAAATATGAGTACTTATATGTTTAAAGAAATAAGCCAAAGTTTATATTAGAGTATTCACTGCGATACGAGAATCAAAAACTAATTCCATGTGCTAGTTATGAAATTAAAAGTGACTTATTCTAGGGCAAGAATATATTGGTCCAAAAATTAACATTGATCTTCCTGAATATGTGAAGGTTTCAAAGTAACTGAAAAATTTTGAACAAACACTGAAAGCATATCTGTTACAAAATTGTTAAACAACATTATACACCGCCTCATTTAATTTTCATAATCAACTTTCAGTGTCTTCATTTCATTGTGTTGACAACTCTTTGTCTTTTTGGAAATAATATATTATTAATATTACTATCTGAGAGTTTTTCTTCCAAACGGATAAGATAGCATTCCAATTATGCCGCACATATTCTTATACCGAAGAAAAGTAAGGGGTTTCTGCAGAATTTGTTGCCATCTGTTTATATACTCGGTCATGGTATTTTCAAACTCAATAGAAATAATACAGGTGACTCCGGAATAGCGGCTTCCAATATTTTAAAAAGGCACTCGCGTGATAAACACGACTTACAATAATACATCGAGGTGCAGTTCTATTCTGTGCTGAACAACAACTGATCATTTGTGACAAGGTTAGACAAAGTGACAAGGTTGAAGACGTCGTGCACACTGTACTGTAGTAGCTGTGTGACGTCATGAGCAGTGAATGGGTTAACTATATTGAAATTTTATGATTCTTAAAGATAGGTCGACGGCTGCCCTGATATTTGACACCAAACATTTGTCGTAGTATTCGCTTCTGAGCTGGAAACACCCTTAAAAAGCCTTTCGCTCCACCCTAGACCATAATCAAAGGAATATGCCATTGTATAATATATAGCAAGTAGAAGAGTGTTATCTAAATTGGGTTTCATTTGTTACACACCTTGTTGTTCTGGTACACTTTTCTGGTGGCGAAATTTCACATTAGTTGACTTTGATGTATTCAGTACCAACTTATTTCTCGTTGATACCAGGCTGAAAATTAATCAGCAACCGTTTCCATTTTAGAGATGAGTTACTCTACACCACACCCAGATATTGTATCGTCAGCAAACTTGGTTATATGAACATTTGTGATATGCTGTGGAAGGCCACTGACATACAGCGAAAACAACAGGCCCAAGAACTGAGCCCTGTGGTACACCGAGTTTCACGTTCTGACTACCATAATTTGTACCTTGTTTGTTGCTGTTTTCAACTGCACAAAGTTTTATCCGAAGGATTGGCTAGCCATTATGTAGCCGAATTTTTCGTGGGCTGATGAATCCCGCTAGAGACAGCAGATTTTTTATTGCTTTTCTGCACTTCTATTCTAGTCTTTTAAATTGGGGGCAACAAAGGATTACACATGTGCATCGGTGAAATATCCCATAAAACATATTATTTTGTATGGCATGATTTCTCTATGGAAGTGATTAACGAATTATTAATTAAGATATGCAATGATTAGTTGGATACTTTACACTCTGTACATAGAAGAGAGATGGCTGTACAAAAGTGGGTCGTCTGCAATATAGATTTTGAAACGAATTGATGATTATTACTATCGTTTGACAGTTTAATATCACTGAATAGTTTTTAAGGTTTCAGTTCTCTTATACTACACAAATAGTTATTCTCACAACAAAATAACTGTAGGCATTTATAAATTCTAACCTAAAATTGGGAATGTCTGTATAATATTCCGCATACTGAAATATTTTCATGCCGGACATCGGAGTTTAAACATAGGGTTACTTTTTAGTGGGTTTCCAAACATAAAAGCAATTTCTCATTAAAAGTTTGGGTCATTCTTAACATTTGCTACCTCATTTCGTTTTTTTACTTTGTCCACCAATATCCGTTACACAAATGTATGATGCATGTGTAATCTTTCAAAGACTCAACTGTAGATTACCTTTTTGAATTTTATGAGGTAATATTTACATGAACATAGAAACAAGTAGAGTTTTAAAGAACTTGAGTAATTATTGAGTTGAAATTTAGTCAATAAATCAGAATTAAACTGTCACAAAACATTCTAAAAGCAACTGGTTTAAATGGAAGTTCAGAGAAGCCTCTCACATACTTAACGATACAGTCAGTCACCCTAAAGTGAATGTATAGGAGTCTTTAATAATGAGGAAAGGTCATCTGGAGTTTACTGAACTGGATAAACTGACCAAAATTAGACTTGGGAATAATCTTGTATTCAAACATACTTTGTATATGTCCACGATAGTTTAATTTTTGAATATATTTATTGGCATTTTTTGCAAATATCATATGCTATGCACTAACAAGATCATGCCTTTCTGCAGTCGTAATTCTAGATTCACTGACATCGATGCCATATTTTGTATCTATTTTTTGAATTACTGACATTTTTCAGTTGACAATTAAAAGGCCATCATTGCAAAATATAGTGTACACGATTCAGTTTTGAATTTTCTCTTTTAAATTTGTTTATAAGTAATTAGAGATTGGGAAATCAATTTTTATAGAAAAAGGGCTAAACCTCACTTCAGCTGGACATGTAAGAACCAGACCAAAAGCTGAAGTCTATCTTTTTTTCCATCATAAATTGATATTCAGATGGTAATGTTTTTCTCACATTTATATTCATTTGTAAGCAATTAGAGATGATGACTTTGATTTTTATACTAGAAGTGCTAAAATTTACTTCATGTAAGAACCACACCAAAGGCTGGAGTGTATGTATCTTTATTGCATTATAAATTGATATTCAGATGATGATGAGCTCTTCATTGCAAAATATTGTGAAAATGGTTGAAATTTGAATTTGAGCGATTAGAAGTGGTAACGTCAATTTTTAAAAAGGGCTAAAATTAACTTAGGTGAACATGTGAGAAACAGACCAAAGGCTAAAGTTTATCTTTATTGCATCATATAGTATTTTATGATAAACATGATGTGTTTGAACCAAATTATCTAAAAGAACAATTCGTTTAGGGCCATTCTCAAATTGCCTACACTGTAGATTAATGGACTGACACCTATGAGAAAACAACTATTCCCCTGGCTAATACCACGAACGGTGTTGGATTATATCTGACAGGTGTCAGTGCAGTGACGAAAACTTCAAAATGCTGTCACGTTTGAAAAAATAATATCAACCAAATTTTCAATAGTGGGGTTGAAAAAGATACAAAAATAATACAAGTTCATATATATAACTTGTGTTAGAAAGAATTGATATGTTCTAGAATTTTCATCTAATCAACTTGAATCAATTCTTTATTTACTACGTTATCTATTACAGTCATACATTACAAAGAAAAAAGTAAAGAATAAAATTTAAAAAAGATGTAGTACAACGAAATCAAATGTGAATTAATGTCCAGCTTGTTCAATTATCACCTTCATCCTGTATTCATGTTGTTCTGACTACTTGGTAACAGTTTCAACTTGTTTCTTAGATCGATTTGATGGTCAATTCCAAAATTAACAAATGGAAGCCAATTTAAAACAAATTGATATTTGGCTCAATACACAAATTACCTTTGAATTTTGAAAGATCTTCATTTATATTTATTGATAAAAAGCCCTGTGTGACAATTGCCAAATTAGTGTTAGAACGCAACAAAACCAAAAGGTCCACAAGCGTTCAGTTCTTAGGTTTACATATAGATGAAACTCTTCCGTGGAATATCCAGATCGATGTCATTCAAAAAAAAGCTTGCTCCAATCATTAAAAATGAGAATTGAAACTTTTTATGTTTACCACTTTTATTTGTAACTAACGTTACTGAAGTTAGTTAGAAATAAAAGTGGTGATTTCCTACCAGGTAGTAACGGCTACATTCATCAATTTAGTAGCCCCAATCATTGGGATTCTATATAAAATAAGGAACATTTCTTTGAAACATCTGAAGCTAATTTACTACTTCTTCCCTAATTTATTCAAAATTACAGTATTTAATTAGTATATGGGGAATACAGCTTTTGAATGCATTTTTCATCTACATTTCTTTTAACCAACACTAAGTACTTTTCTCGAGGTGCCATATAATGTAGTCCAGAAGAGTGTTACAGTTCTAGTATGTAAGAGTAGTTTGTGGCACACTATTTTTCAAATAATTTTTTTAGTAACAGAGCCTAAACCTTTAAATGCAGTGGGAATTCTGGAAAAAATGAAAATCAGGATCATGTATTCAATATTGGATTCAGACTTCCAAAGGACAAAATGAAAAGTAGAGAATAGAAAACATTTCTACTTGTGAGTTTTAAATTTGTTGTTTTCATTTCAGTAAGGCACTCTTTATGGAGATATTTGACTTTTATGGGAGTCTTTTTTTGTTGTATTTGCTAGTTTCAAGTTCTTTAATTCAGGTGGTTTTCTAGAGAATGATCATGAATTTAAAAAAGCATACATGGGTTGTGTGGTTATTAAAAAACGGAGTTAAGAGATTTTTAGTAAATCTAGCAGTTTGTTTTCAAAAATTCAATTATTTAATAATGAAAATTACTTGTATAGAATATTTTTGAGTTTGTATTGTTTCTATTGTGTTGAGAAAGTTTGAATTGAAAGTATATGAAACTGATTGATAATAATTATGTTTCTCTCGGGAATAAGATTGTGCTAATCTGATAAACATAAACTAAACTAAGTACTAGGTACGAAGGTTAAGGTGTGCCAAAAATGAAAACTATGTACTGCATGATATACAAATAGTGGTTTTCAAAACTAATAAAATATACGAACTTTGGACTCCGCAGTAACTTATCGTATCCTCAATTTGGGAATGGATACTAAATTATTTAAATTATCCAACATAGTTAATAAAGTACTGAAAAATTTCATGAAACTGATCCAAATTCGTAACACGGGGTAATTTTGAGTAGATTTCAAAAATGAAAGTAATTCTATATTTGAAAGTTGTTTGAAGCAGTAGCCCGACCATAAAGTTTAATTCTTATGTGTTCAACTTTTGAAACCTATCATATGAAGTTTTGTAAACATGCTAATGGAAATTATTCATGGTGATAATGAAATTTAGGGTGAAAATTTTATAATTATTATCATGGAATTCCTTTGTTTCAACAAGGAGACTTAAAAAACAAGACAATATTTTGAATATTATCAATTTTTGGTCTTCTTAAATTGTATTTCTATGATTTTAAACTTTGAGCTTACTTTATAAGTTGATTTGCTTTCATTTCTCCCAAATCAATATTGATTTGATTATAAAGAATTGACTGCCTCAACTATTCGTTTGTAAGACAAAAAAAATTATTAACAAACAATTCTAAATATGACGAAAAAATAATTTAACATCCATGTAGAGGGTTATTCACTATAAATTACCCACCTCTTATCATTGTTATTATTGCCTACAGAAAACTACAGAGGCGTGCAATTTTAGGGGATACAAATTTTTTATTATTTTTTCAAATGGGACACCCAGTATATTATTGAATTTTTGGAATGGTCTTTTTTCCTGATTTCAAAAATATACCATATGTTACCCCTATCTTATACCGTTTTCGAGTTATTAGACGTCGATTAATGGTGAATTCATGCACGACGTAACTTAGTCTTAACATAACTTAATCATAAATTTAAGATGAAACTATAATTTTTTATGGTAATGTTCGGAAATGACAACTATATATGATTGATTATTAAGTGACATTTCTTTAACAGAATAATCAAAATGGTTTACAGTGAGGAAGAAAAAGTTCAAATATATACGCGTTATATACAAAACAACAATAATAAACGTGCAGCAATTTGCTGCACGTTTTGCTGCCAGCAAAAAGAGCATATAGGGTATTGTATCCAAATCGTCCAACGCCGTCAGAGAATACATTCAAGAATATTTACCAAAAGATGAATCATACCTTCAGTTTCAGTAGAAAAAAGCGTTATTCAAAAAAATCAGGAGGAACAGCTAAATATACTGCTTCATTTCGAAGGTAAGCCCATGCATATTAATTCGCAAATAGACTTTTTTGAAACATTGCATTATTTTTTAGAAAATTCTGAATGTAGTTAGTATAAAAGGATATAGCAGATCAATTAGGTAAAATTTATACCAAAATCCCAACGTACGTTGAAAAAACACAACTACAAACCAAATAAAATTTTACCTGTGCAAGTTTTAACAGAGGATCATAAGAGGAAAAGGCTGGAATTCTGCCAACAGATGAATTAAAACTTGAATGCAGATACCGATTATCTAACTAAAATATTATGGACTGATGAGTCATCTTTTTCCACGGCAGGAGTTTTCAATAGGAAAAATCGAAGGTCGTGGGAAAGAAAGGACAACAGAAAACAATTCTTTAAACAAATAAAGAAATCAGGAAGAAAAACTGTTAGCGTTTGGTGCGGAATTTATAGAAATACAATTGTTGGCCTAATATTTTATGATTATATATTGACAGGAGTTACCTATCAAGAAATACTTATCCCAGAAGTAGAAAATATTCTTATATAAAAATTTTTGGAAGCCGAGCTTGCCAATATAATTTGGATGCAAGTTGGGGCAACCCCTCATCTACCCGTTCAAGAACATTTGAATAATGTATTCCCAGTGTGGATAGGAAATAATGGAAGCATTAAATGGCCACCTAACAGTAGAGACTAGACCCCTATGGATTCATTTTTCTGGGGATTTCTAAAAGACATTGTTAATAACGATAATAATAATAATAATCAATTAATTAAAGACACGATTCGACGTGAAATAATGAATCTGGATGTCAATAATGAAGCAATTTCCGATGCACGTATAAATATGAGAAGAGGTTATCAATTATGCATTGACAATAATGGTGGGCATATTGAACATCTATTATGACTTATCATGTTATTTAACTTTCCTAAATAAATTTTTTGTTTTCTATTTTTCAATATTTGAAATTTTTCTTCCTCACCTTTAATAACTCAAAAACGTTATAAGATAGGGGTAACATGTGGTATGAAATCAGGAAAAAATACCATTCCAAAAATTCAATAATACTGTGTGTCCCATTTGAAAAAAAAAATATGAAAAAATGTATATCCCCTGAAATCTGTACGCCTCTGTATTTTTGATGGCATTTTATCAAAATTTAGTCATAAGCACACAACTTTTACATTTAACTTACATGATAAGGGGTGGGTTATTTATAGTGAATAACCCTGTACAAATCTTTAGAAATCACAGAACACGAAATTTGCTTCTGCTTTATAATTGGCTACCTGATAAGTTTGTATACGTGGAAAGTAGGAATTATTGATATTTCAAGTACCATTCTGAAAGCCTAAATATACCTTTGATCTCTGCATTCAAGGATATAATTATATTTTGTTAAGGAAATATATCAGTTTATCGCCATTTATTCTCGTTTATTTTTTTTGAAAATTAATATTGAAATGGTGCCTCCAAACACATATGAGCTTAGGCAAAAGAAAAAATCAATTATGGAGTCCTGCATCATGGAGAGGTAGTGAAAGCAAGCAGTAAAGCTAAAGGCAACCCCTTGAACGTCCCATAGATTGAAGGCAAATATTTCAAAGTTAATATTAGCATTTTAATGTATTCAAATAACACACTTTACTGTGAGAGTTTACAAAACTTCACATTAAAGTGCGTTTTTTGAAAACATAATGGACTTTCATCAAATATCCGTCAGTTCTATCATATTCTCATATTATTTTCAAAAATGAAGATCCAGTCCTGTTGTATATAAAATGCTATTATGTGCTAAAATAGACCTTCTAGTGTACTAGAGTGGTGATTCTCCAGAGGTCTTATTTGTAGTATATTAAGAATGCTGATTTTGTCACTCCCAATTTACATGATTGGGTCAAAAGTATACCTGTAACTTCTGCCTCACACCTGACAAGTTGGTATGCCTGGAAAGTAGGAAATATTGTTATTGCATGTACCTGTCCAGTAGTACCTGGTTAGTCCCTAGTCAACACATCAGTTTATATATAGCTGTACAGAAAGTCAGTTCCAATTACCTACCTGACACGTTGGTATACCTGGGAAGTAGGAAACATTGTTATTGCAAGTACCTGCCCAGTAGTACCTGGTTAGTTACTAGTGAACACATCAGTTTACACATAGCTGTACAGAAAGTCAGTTTCAATTACCTACCTGGCAATTTGGTATACCTGGGAAGTACCTGACCAGTAGTACCTAGGTAGTTCTTAGTCAACGCATCCCATGATAACTGTATTTCCTAAGGAAAGGTTATACATAGTTATTCAGAGTCAGTGTTCAGTGATTGTGAAGAAAATGAGTAGTAGTAAAATGTTGATTAAAAGCACATATGGGCTTAGACAAAAGAAAAGAGTTGATTATGGAGCTCTGCACAATGGAGAGATATTGGAAGCAAACGGTAAAGCTAAAGGTAACCCTTTGAACTCCTGATAGGTCAAAGAAATTTGTACAAAAATTGATATTCTTATATACATTTTGAGTAGGGACGGAATTCAGTCCAATGCCAGAATAAGTTCAACAATGGAACTGTAACATGTGGTCTTGCCTTTATGTTCATTGAGGTTGTAGATTTTCTAGTAACTAGAGAGAAATGTTGATGGATATTTTGAATATCCATCAATTTTTTAAGATTTATTTGAGAGGTAATTCATGAATCACCATTCCAGAAATATAATCTTACACAGTCTATTCGAAACCCTTCATTGTGAAACGATGATTATGTGATCATATTTGACTAAAGTATGTATTAGTTTTTATCCCCTGTATAGACTTGCATATCCCAAAGGATGAATATATACCTCATGTCGCAAAGGATGAATATATACCATATATTTAGAAAGTTTTAGCAAGATTTGAATTACTAAATCAACTACTTTCAATTTAGTTGTGTTTTCTCAGGAATATTGATATTTGTTCCGTATTATTTTTCATAGAAGACTAATTTTCAACCTGAAACTAACCGACGACATTGATGATTTGCATTTCGGATACTTAACCCATGAGATGTGGCATTTTTTAAAAGATTTTTTACAGTGTTCTATCTCAATGATTTTTTGTAGTTTTTATATTGGGAATATTGATATTATTCATTACTAACAACGAATGATTATTTCTTTTCTGATTTGAGACGGCAAAAACTTTTGTTCACAACCTAAAATTATTGAAAGAAACCAAATCTGCCGCATTTGATTCCTTCAGTATTAATTCATCTTATTTTTTTTTATTCATCAGTTTTACACTTTCATCAGTAGCATCGTCAGGATGTGTGAATATAATCTAAAGAACTAGGATGAAGCATTCCTTCTTTTCTGAACAGTCTGTGCTCAAACTTATCTACGAGTACGTTTCTGTTCTCCAAAAGAGGGCAGCAAGAGTCTTGTAGGCGCCTCGTTGGAGCAAACAAAATTTTGCAATCATACGCGATTTTCATATTAAGCTTAATACGCAGTTTGCAAGAAATTTATGATAACTTTATTTAGGTACCTTATTGTATTTTTTCTTCATTTTGTATCGTCATTCGTATCCATACGATATAAATTACATTTTTTATTATTATTGATGAGAACTAAACCATTTGAAGCACACACTTTTGGCGAATGTTAAACCTCCGAAACAAACAAGTTCAGCCAAACTAAATTGTGTTTATTATTTTAGGTGTGGCCGAATTGTCTTCGAAACTCGTGCAGCATTGGCTGGTGATTGTTAAGGGATCCAACAATCCTTCTCCTAAACAAGCCGTAGTGGCATCTGATGTAATCGAGATTTCTAATGCCGATACTACTGTTGTCGACATGAAACCTGTGTCCGAAGAAGAAAAAGGTGTAGAACTGGAAACGGTTAGTACTGAAACATTCTACAAACCTGCGGAAAAAGAAGTGAAATTGAATAATAGAAAACTTTCGGAAGAAGAACCAGAAGCGATAACTGAAGAAGAACCACTACGAGCTGAGGAGGAAAAGAGTAAATCTTCGTCAAAGGGTTCTAAAAATAGTTCCAGTAGTAAGTCTGGTAGTGGCAAGGACAAGGAAAAAAGCAAAGATAGGAATAGGGACAAGAGTCAGGACAAGGGTAAAGATAGAGATAAGGACAGAAACAGAGATAAAGATAGGAAATCGAAAAGCAGTCCTTCTAGTAAACACAAAAGCAGCAGTTCAACAGATGATAAGGATAGGGAGAGGAGAAATAAAGATAAAAGTAGTAGTAGGGAGAAGGATAGAGCTGATAGAGACAAAGATAGAAGTGATAGGGATAAACGCAAATCTAATAGCAGTTCAAAGTCCAGCAGTAGTTCTAGCAGAGAAAAGAGTAAGGACTCCAAAGATAAGGTCAAAGACAAAGATAGTGGTAAAGATAAACTTGTTGAAAAGGAAAATCAAGCGGAAAAAGACAAGGATACCCTAGAGATTATCAAACCACCTACCATTGATAAACTTGGTAGGATTCCGAAGAAACCCAGCGTCGTGGCTGCAGCCGCGGCCGCTGAAGAAGAATTGAGGGAGTCTAAGAAAAAAGCTTTCTCCATAGGTGTAAGAAAAGATCGTGAAGAACGTCCTAAAACCGTTAAAATCTTCAATTCAAAAATGAGATCGACGGGTTTGGAGGAGGAGGTGAAGCCAGCTCCTGCTCGAGCAGTGAAGAAACCCACTCCTTCATTGCAGCTGCCGACGATTCCTATGAAACGTCCGTCGCCCCCGAGGGACATCAAAGACCCAATCGTACCGCCAGAAAAGAAGTTGAGAATGGATAAAGTCGACATCCCCGACAGGCCAGGCGCCATCAAGCTGATCCCCCCTAAACCCAAACGTGAGTTTCTTTTAGACATACTCTTCTCACTTTTTGTTTTATTTTTCAGGTATCGACGGAAGGTGGAAGATGGTTGCCAGCCACTATCATTTGGCGGGGGACCGTTTTCTCTGCTGACTGTCTTCGAATGGAATGTGACAGTGTTTCACAGTTTTGCTCGTTTATTTTTCTTTTTTCCAGTTCGGTCACGTTTGAGAATACGAGACCTGTTGTCAGTTGTAGCGTACGTATTACTTGATATTTTCAGAATACTATAAAGGCATAGTTATACAGTGATCAGTGAAAGTTCTCGCAAAAGCCCGCTAGATGGAGCGTCGGTCACGTCTTTGTAGGCTTTTCATAAAACTTAATCATATATAAAGTTTGCGTAGGTCTCCGTATGGTAAGTTGATTATGAAAATTTGACTGTACTATCATAACTGGAGGAGAATAAAACTATTTTTGATAAGGTATGTGGGATAAGTCCTCTCTCTCGTCTGAAAAACTAATATGACAATCGTAGAGCATGGTAGAATCCGTCCACTAGTACATAGCGAGGAGTCGGAACGGGTATAAGAACACTTATCCTCTCCTGGATGAACAACTGCCTATGTCATGTTTCCTGTCAACAGTGTTGGTTATGGAGTTCTCTCAGTGTTGCCAAATGACTTCAAAATAATTAGCTATGTAGTAATAAAACTTCATTGATTTCCAAGGACTCTTAAGGTGTAAAGTAAAACAAGTTGGATGATGTGAAATTGTATAAAATATGGGCAATGCAATATAGAAACAGCTTACTCTATAAGAGCTGAATAAAATAGTAGGGCAATTGAAATGGGTAACAAAATAATTCAAAGTTCAAGAAAGAAACAACAATCTATTGTGGGGTAATATACGAGCACGGTTCAAAAAGTAATTTATTTAGAAAATATTATTTATTGAGTAGTGTAATTTCAAAATACAAACGCTGGTTTTAAGCTCCTTAGAACACGTGCCTACAACTCTGATGGTGGTTGGTTTTAATTGGAATCTTCAGAAATAGCCAAACGTCCCAAGGGGTCTAAATCTCGGACCCTCGAGTCCCGAGGGGTCTAAATATTGGGCAATCGAGTCCCGAGGGGTCTAAATCTTGGACCCTTGGTGGGTTTCAGTTGCAATGCTGGATCTATTCCAGAAATGATTTTGATGATACTGACGCCTGTACAGACATGCTTTGTCTGGCAAGGTATTTTTCATCCAGTACCAATTATTTTGTACATAGTACTCAATAAGTTGAAGTAATTGACAACGCCATGTTTTCTTGTAATTTGTGTATCATCTAATGAAAGCTCTTCATTTCACAAAGTTTACAATTAAAATACATAAATAGCAATTATGGGAAAACTCCAAAGATCAGGGTATCAATGCACTCATAGAAAGTACTTTGTTTAACCTCTTATAATAATTTGCAAGCCAGTTGACTGAATCAGGCTCAACTAATTGAATTTGATAACTCATGAAAACATGAGTAACAATAATGAAAAGAGGAATTGTAGTTGCTGGATATTGGACTACTCGTGAATTTTTTTTAAATTTGGGAATACCAATTGTATGATGAGGGTGGTATCTGAAGACAGTATGCAAAATTAATTTTTTTAGAGTAATGCAAAGTCGAAACATTTGACATAGTTCTACTACATTTCAACTCTGAGCATTCCCTCAACGATTTGTTGTTTCAAGAGGTTTTGGAGCTGTTGCTTTACATCAATACCGGATCAGGTGTATGCAGATTGACATATATTTGCTAATCTGATTTGTAGTTAAATATTCCTATGAGAGAATTGTTGAATTATTGCAAAGCTCATATATGTTGGATTATATTTGGTTTGGTTGTAATGGTTTATTGTGAAGACTTTGTAGAAAGTTGAAAATAAAAACGTTAAAACTGATTTGTCTTTGTTTGGTTACATTCTCGTCCTACAATAACAGAAATTGCACCACAAGCTGTTGGAGTGTTTGAAATGGGAATGGGGTTAAAAAATATATTCAGAAGTGGGATACTAAAAAAATATAATTGTGATAAGATAATTTATGCAAAGATTAGTTGTGAAATGTATTAGATTATTCTGGGGGTTAGAGCTTAAATTGCAAATAATTTTGAATAGAATGACTTCATAAAAGACTGATATACATTTTTAAGGTTAAAAGCTTTCCAATGGATTAAAAGTAATTGAAGGGGATTTTGAGTTTATTCAAAACGAATTTTAGTGTTTCAAGTTAATGATTCTGGAATCATGGGTAACGGTTACTTTTTTGAAGTTTTTTCTTTACATTTCTATGCTTTCTGAAGGAATAAGAGGTTCTGTCGAGTAAACTTTGAGAACATGTTTGCTGGAGATTCACCTATTTTTGTAAGACGAGAATTGAACCAAATTTTGACAAATGTGCAGTATTTTCTGAGAGAGCAACCATTTCGAAATTGTGAAACAGTAGCGTTGTCTCCTAAATGGATGGATAAGTGTTTTGCCAGAAACCCTTTCTGGCTTGATAGCAAAATAAAAAGTTGATTGATAGGAAATTTAATGTTTCATATGCAATATTGCTGGACCGATTTTCCAAGGATCTGAATACTTTTTTGGGAAAATGTATAGCAATTTCAATTTTGTAAAATTGACCGGTCAACAATTTAAAGTTGAAATTGAAAGTACAATTTGAACGTCTACGAGTTGCTTGGTTTCCAAGTTTCATTTTCTCGCATTTTGAGGTATGTTGATTGTTATTTTCCTTGTCGAATTTTGACCGATCAATTGCTTACATATATATACTTTTATATACTCAATAATTTTGAATTTTACAAAGGACGTGAATACATTGATTTTAGTGGCTGTGAGAATTTTTTCATGCAGATTATTTTTCGATATTTGAGAAATTCTGCCAAGGATTAAATTCAAGCTCTCAATTTAGAAAAGTTATTGCATGCAATCTTTTACTGACTAAACTTAGGAGCTTTTTAAGTTTGCTTGGGTTAAAATTTTGGCATTTATTGACTGTTTCAGGATATGTGAGTGAATGTTCTGTATTACGATCTTCGATAATAAACCATCTGTGATAGTGAAACTTTTGCATTTTCTCACGAGGACATGTCAACCTAATTATTTGCGTTACCACTAACGAGAGAGAAAAGAACACAATAGCTTTACAGTGTCTAAACTGGAAGGACCAAATTATTAAGAAAAAATCATAATTATTGCGTATTTAATGAAAATTGAACATACCAAAGAGCCTTCTTGAAATTTCGAACATTTTATATTTGAATATAGAATAAAGAAAATACTTTTGTCTAGTTTCTACTATGTTTATTTAACGTTACGACCGGTTTCGGCTTATAAGGCCATTTTTAAGTTACTTGAAAATGGCCTTATAAGCCGAAACCGGTCGTAACGTTA
>WOGN01002460.1:0-26392 GCA_015342105.1 Leptinotarsa texana
TTGACGAGGTTCGACTCGCGCGATTTGTTTGGCCTGCGCACGGTCCGGATTTAAATCCCATTGAACATGTTCGGGGTGAGCTTATGAAATGTTTACGTAGATATGTGTCGGTTCCCAGAAATTCTAGAGAGCTACGTGACATACTGGTACAAGAAAGGGAAAATCTTCCGCATCCAAAATCTGATCCAAAGCATGCCTCGCTGTTTGCAAGCTGTTATCATTGAAAGAGGGGGAAACCCTTATATTTTTTCTTTTTCAACCTAATGCATATCAGAGTAGAATTGTTCATTCCATTTCCTATCATACTGAAGTAAAATTGTTCATTTTCAGTAGTAACAAATGAATTTAGGCAACCAGAAATTGTTTTTTTACAGGACATGTGACGTCAGGAAGGTATCTGAAAAATCAAAAAATAACTTCAAATTACGGATTGACCCTAATTTTACGCCCGGCAGTGTATATAGTTTCAAAAAGTGTTTGAGTTTAACAATGATAATGTTTGAACATATAAAATGAATCATAAAATAACCCAGAAAATCTACGTTCATCTAATAGAATTGCATCACTGTTTTAGACACTCGTTTTGCCAACTTGGTTGGTGCCATCAGGATATGAACTATACTACTCTATGAAATTGATATGAAACTGAAATTTCCATTGATTAATATAATTTACTGATCGTTCATCGTTACACAACAACTTTTTTTTGCTGAAAACATATTGTCCCATTCAATACAGTTATTTGAATATTGAGGTTTCAAAAACATATTTTTTGTTGTAGAATGAAGAACCCTTGGACTGCCAACGACTCTTCACTATACTAGGAAGCGCTCTCTTTCATTCGGGATATTTGCTAGCGACACATTTCATTCACGAGGATCTGATTGACGTCTATTGTTTTTGTAAGTTGCAAGGGCTTTTTCATCTCTCAAGAACGGAACCTGTGAAGTCGCTGGTGCTGTGGAAAGAAGTTTTCCCATATTCGTGCAATAGGCTTCAAAACTCAAACGTGAAAGTCCCAGACGGAAGGAGGTATTTACTTGTTGTTGAGAGTGCGAAGGTATTGAATTTATTTGAATACATTGATAAGCTTTATTCAACTAGTATGAGTATGTTGATGCTTGTGGAAAGGTTGTACAATCTAGATTATTGATAGCTGTATTATTATGTCAGAGAAAAATCATTATGACTATTCCAAAACTATTAAAAAATTTAATAATAGTAGAATTAATATTTTTTAATATACCTCAAATGTGTATTTTTTTCATTTTTTTATGGTAAATTCATAGCCTCAATCAGAAAAACAACATCTCTGTATATTTTTGAGTTCGTCAAGGCTATATATAGACAATGCACCAAATGAAGTCCGCAACAAAAGGAAGTTTTTTTTAATAGATTTGTTTAAAATTTGATTCCGCACTAAATTTGTGGGCATTTTCAGTTACCGTAAGACTGTAAACTGGTTGATATGTGAGGAATGTTGTTTTCCATAAAAATCGATTATATTTCAAATAAATTAGGCATTCGTGAATGTATATTGTATAGTGTCAATACATTGTTTGATCAAAAGATACTCCTGCACGATTGGCTATATTGCATGTTTAATTTTATTTTAATCATTCTTTTCTGAATAATGAATACTTTTTCCATTTCAGAACTGCTTTCCTAGAAAAGGAGTCCATAATTTGGAAGCTTGTATAATAATAGGTTGTTTACAAAGTTTTGTCCGTTTTTATGACTCTACTTCAAACTGTTATATATCAGTGAATTTTTATTCGATTCAATTGAAATTCACGCCATTTGAATCAGTGCACTTTTTTCAAAGTAACACAAGTCGGTTAATTTCGTCAGCATGAAAATTGGTTGCTCTGGATTCGATGAAGTCGACGAAGGCCGTTTTTGCCTGATTGGCGATGGTTCTACCGCTGAGAAATTTATCGACAAGCTTGAAAAGATGGTAGTCGATTGGGGACAGGTCCGGGGAGTATGGTGTGTAAGGCAGAACTGCGACGTTCAATTTTCGAACGGTGATTTGTGAAACGTATGGATGGGCGTTGTTGTGGAGCAGAATCGGAGGGTTTGCCCCAGTTAGAGATAGTTATAGTGAATCACACCAGCTGCTGACTACCATACAGTAACCATGATCTTTTTTTGTGGGTTTTCGCCTTTGGGAAACGTCCAGGTGGCTCATAGATATCCAACCACTGTTCTGAATGTCTTCTCTTGTCGTATAGGATCCACTTTTCATCACACGTGACGATCCGATCCAAAAAAGGATCATATGTGACCTTTCTAATACGTTTCAAACCATCAAAAATGGAATTTACAAAGATAGAATTTTGGGAATTGGCACAGTTGTGTTATCATGAACAAGGCCAGCATTTTGAGTATTTGCTGTGATTTACTTTAGCCTTTATATTTTAGTTATTGTTATTTGTTCAAAGTTCTTCAATTAAAGTGGCTTGAATACGCTTCTTTTTTCCTTTGATTGATGCAAATTCTCTCTTCAGGATTTGTTGGCAGTATTAATGGAAGCAGGAGGTTGTACTGAACCATCAGAAAATAATATGGGTCCGGATGCTTTCTACGTGGAAGAAGCACAAGCAACATTAGCCCATATTCAAGAGCTGGGTATGAGTGAATTGTGCGAGCGACTGTTGTCTTTGGATCCGTATCCTCAAATCACTAAACCTGTTCCTCAAGTCAACAGGCGTAAGAGTGATTTCATGAATATAAACTTTTCCAAGGCAGGCTCAGCATCTGTCAAGGTAATAGAATCATGAAAAGTGTCACTAATCGAATGAATCCCATTAAATAATTGACAGGATTCGTTGACAGCGCCTAAGAAAAGTGAAGTAACATCAATATTGAAGAAAAGAAGTTCCGACCAGAATTATGTAGCACCGTCAAGTTCTTCTAACTCTCTCCAAGATGATTCCTTCGATGGCCAGTCCGAAGGCTCTGGTAGTCAGGGAGGTTATAGTGAGATAAGCGATGATTCACGGAGAAACCTTAAAAGGGGCTCGAAGTACGACTCCACTGAGGAAGACTCTGACCCTGAGGATTATGCTGTAAGTGATTAGTTAGTTTATGTAACAGTGGGGTTGAAAAATTCGCAGGCTAACATGGAAACAATTTTTTTTAAATGAAATTTAATTTTATTATTCAATATAGTTACCTTCGAGAGCGATACCGTGTTTCGATACCATTTTCATTGTTTGATTTGTCTTCAGCCTCAAAATAGGCCCCAGTTTTGACGATTAATTCTTCATGGGCGCTAAATTTCTATCCATCAAGCACTCTTTTGAGGTCTAAGGAAAAAAGTCGCTGAGGGTCAGATCTGGAAAATACGATGGATGCATGAGCAATTCGAAGCTCAATTCATGCAATTTTGCCATCGTTTTCATTGATTTGCGACACGGTGCATTGACTCAAAGAAACATCACTTTCTTTTTATTCAAATAGGGCCGTTTTTTCGCGATTTCGTCCTTCAAATGCTCCATTAACGCTATATAATAGTCGCTGTTGATGGTTTTTCCCCTTTTAAGATAGTTTATGAATATTACACCATGCAGATTCCAAAATACTGATACCATAATCTTGTCACTTATCGACGCATAAATTCAGGTTTTTTATGGTGGAATAGCGTCAAACAGAGCTCAGAGTCATCAATTCGTTGTTGATCTTGGTCGATTATTGGCTCGAGCGGCACTCTTTTTGAACAGAGCTTTCACACACCCAAATATTCATGCACGATAAACATATTCTATTCTATTAACATACGAAATTTCTTTTTATCCTTTTTCTTCAAACTAACAAAAGTTGCTTCACAGCTGTGAAATTTGTACACGCGCCTTTTTGAAGGTTCGGGTTAATTAAAAATCATACGGATTCATTACTAGTAACGCCATCTGTGTGGTAGCCTATGGACTTTTCAACACAATAATTATTGCTTACATTTTGTTTGAAATTATGAGAAGGTATTTTTGGTATTGATACTTGGGCCACAGATCAGATCACACTCGACACTTCTATTTTTTTCTTGTAAACTGAATAGGTTAGGTAAATTCATTCAAGTTTCAGCTCTCAAATTTTTTTTCGTGGCCAAATCCATAGTTTATGTTTTATTATTTTACTTCGAACACTTCTGACGTCTATTACCCCATTCTGGAACCCTTCAACTGCATTTTTGAACATATTTATAGCCGTTGAGATATTTAAATACAATGAATACTCTTTAATCCTATTATTTACTTTTTGGCTTCAATATCAACAGGAAGGAAGCCAGCTGAGTACAGGTAGCTATGATATATCAGAAATACGTCAATATATTCTTTCGGAAACAGAAGACTTCCAGCCTCTACAACTAACTTCCGGAAATGAAAATGTTCTGTACCATTTTGTTCAGTTGGACATCGCTAAAGGAATATTGTTGTGCCCGCCAGAAAGTCCAGATCCATCTTTAACATACTCTTTCATAATGGATAATTTCAAGAGATGTTCTTTAAAAATGCATATGCTATTTCAAAACACCCTGAGGTTCAAGGTGGGTACAACAAATATGAGTAGTATTGACATTTTTTGGGCTAATTGATGTTTTATAGATGTTTTATAAGAAAATTGATAAATTAGATATCACAGTACTCAATTTTTACAGAATATGCCTGCACAAGATATGGCGAAGTCTGTGATGAACAAAAGTCTCATTGCAATAAAGGAACACGGGATGCTTTTTAATTGCCCTTATTTGGATGAGAAAGAGAAGAAATGTAAAATTACTTATTGGGTTTTGGGGTAAGTAGAATTAGTGTATGATGTTTCTATTTTTTTTTGGTACCTTGGGAGCTGTCTGACTTGTCCATTTAGTCCAAGTCTCCAGAAAACACTGCAGCCTCTTGGGCTTATTGCGTTTATTCTCCCATCTTCTCATTACACCCGTTCCCTTTACTAGTTTGTACAGGTTCCGTGTTGGATGTTCGTCATATTCTTCTGGGCGTAATTTCGTACGTTCATATATTGCATGCATCCTGTGATTCAGTGCCTCACATTCGCATAAGATGTGTAGAGCTGTTTCTATCCCTTCGTTACATAATCTGTAGCTGAGGTCTCCGTTGTACAGCCCCATTTTATTCAGGTGTCTTCGAAGCGGACAATGACCGGTTAGTAATTATTCTGAGCCGATCCCTACTATACTGAAGTAGTTCTTCGGTTCTTTTCTCGGACGGTTCCCTAATGAAGGTTCTACTGTGTGCTTCTTATTGGTCGTACCAATAATTTTGGTACCCCCAGAGCTGGTTCAGGACCTTATATGAAGTTAATGATCCGCGCCTAGCGCATTCATCAGCTTTATTATTACCTGTGATTTCTGAATGCCCTGACACCCAGTACAAAGTTAACTGTACTGGGTATTTAATAATTCACATTTAATTTTAAATAGTCAATAAACTAATCATTAAATAATAAGTGAACGGGTATCCCTCACCCCCTGTATATATTGTTTTTACAATCTTTTGTTCATTATCATTTGTAATGAAATCTTCCACGTTAAAGTTGACCCGCTTCCCAGTACCTAATTGAACTGCAATTTCTCACATGCATTCGGTTCTCGTGTCAATGCTTGATTTAAGTGTTAGGAATCACACGTTAAAAGGTAAGACCTCGTTAGTTCTTAGCTCGCACAAGTTTCCCAACTTCTGAGAAATGTCGTTCGTATGGGGGCAACAGCTGATTAACGGAAAAACATATTTGAAACAGATTTTAAACCTAGGTTAGGTCTAAAGTGAGTGTGGGTCTATTCGACCCTCCACCGCAACCCGTAAGGGTTTATTGTGGCTCACACATATTCACATTCGACCAAATAAACCCAACTTCTTAACGAAGCTGGTATGGTAAGATGGTATGGTCCCCAGCTCGACAGGCACAAAGTATATGCTCTGTCACTCTAAATATAATGTGGTTTATTCACAAATATTCTAGTATTGTATTGTATTCACAAATATGGATATTGAATGATGAGAAAAAAAATCCGAATAACGGAAAAAATGTTATGGAATAAAAAATAAAAAAATTCTGAAAGCTTGTATATTGAATGAAATGTTATTTTTTTTTAGGAGAATTTTATATATGCCACAACCTACAGAAGTATATGTGTGTTATCATGACAGTATTCCACAAAATATGATTGAAATTGCTTTCAAACTATGTTCTACTAGTTTATGTTGATCTTTTTGTGACAAGGACAATTGTGGATAAACTTAAAAATTACCCAATGATGTATGTGATGGAATCGACCGTTACTTGATGAAAATCCATAATGTATTCAAGAAACACTTCAGTGTGAGATTTTTACTAAACACTTTTACAAAACTGCAACACGTGTTTTGCTATACAAGATGCTTCTTCAGGCGTCTAGACTAACTTAGTTGTACTACTACAAGAAATACTTGTTTCGTAAAAATCTCACAATGAAGTGTTTCTTGAACACGATGTAGTAAAAATGTATTGAATTTGATATTGAAATGTGAATATTATACTATTTTTATATTTTTATAAATACATGTTTATTTTCATGACTTTTCATCATATTGTTCCAAGTGCTTACTGAAAGAGCATTGTGTTTAAGAGCATCGTCACAATTGCCGTTTTTTTAATCGAGGTTTGAATTTTGGGAAAGAGTATAGATGAGTCATCAGATAAAGTGATAGTGACCAGCATGGGCTTAAAACATATATATGATATTATTTCTCAATTTTACTTCAAATTATACAACCAAATCATTGGATATTTGAATAGTAGCTACAATGATACAATTATTTTAATATTTTTTCTAAAGTTTTCTTATTCTGTAGGTAGTATTATTTGTAGTGTTTTTTGTTTTGATTTATTTTCATGTAAAATTTATAAGGATGTCAATGTTCTGTCTATTTTCTGCCTAAACATAAATGCAATGAAAGTTTGGTTCAAATTAAGGTATACCCAAGCTCTGAAATACTTGGAAAGTAAGGATTTGCTAATTTTCCTTTTACTTATCACTTGTGACATAATAGTTTAGAATAAATATTGATAATCCATACCAACACAAAGTAAATAATATAATACATTTAACTTTTTTCCTAGAAACCAATAAAAATTTCATATTGAAGGCAAATCAATATCCAACGAAAGCATAATTACTTATAACGGCTGTTTTTACTGTAGTTATAAAAACGAAGACAAGAAAAAACTACTGTTTTTGGCTAGTATTCCAAACTTGTTTCAATATGTCACTCCTAGTTTTTAAAGATTTTCATGTCCTTTAGAAATTTAGGAAATTCCTTAATTATTGGTGATGGTAAGACCATGGTCGGCCTTCAATGCTGCCTGAAAATTTAACAACCTACCTCACATCTTAATACATAGGTATGAAACCAGCAGCCAATGGTCAATATCTTTTCCATTATTTCAATAAGTTACGTACTATTACTTTTTTTTTTTGAAAATGCAAGGAAGTATGTATTATGTAATATTGGATGACCGTGCCTACCTCATTCGAAAATAGTTGAAATTGAACTTGAAACGGAATTGATCGGTTAAGAGAAGTCTGAATGAAACTTCTATCGCATGAAAATAAACCTTTAAGATTGTTATCTACCAAAAGGTTCGTGGATAAGTGTGGATAGGTTTGTCCTAAGCTCACTTAAATGTGACCTCACTTGGTTTTTATAAATGACATTCGGTAACAACTGGCCGGAGTGCCTTAGTTGCTGATGCCAATAATTGAAAAAGAAGAAGTCTATTCCCTGCCAAGTGTCTTTTCTCTGATTCTCCTGTATCTGTATCGTATTCTGTGGTTTTCATGGTAATTTGTAATTGTTATCTATAATGTAATGATTTTCAAAAATGACCAACTCGTTTTTAAAATTATAATGTGTTATGGAAATGTTTCATATGTAAGAAATGAATCCAATGAATGATAATCAGTACCAAAAAAGATGATATAGTAGTTTTACAATCTTCGGTTGTTGAAGATCACCTTTAAAACTACTTCATTTCTGAATTCCCGGCATACAAGGGTTTGATAGTCAAAAATTTTCAAAATGCCAAGTGTTAAGGTTGGAATAATAGGCGGTTCGGGACTGGATGATCCGGATATTTTGAAGAACAGACAGGAAAAGAAAGTATGCACTCCATTTGGAACACCTTCAGATGCTCTGATACTAGGAGAAATAGATAAAGTGGAATGTGTGCTTTTAGCCCGGCATGGTAGGAAACATGATATTATGCCCGGAAATGTTAACTACAGAGCAAACATATGGGCACTGAAAGAGGAAGGTTGCACTCACATTCTTGCTACAACTGCAACAGGTTCATTACAAGAATATATCAAACCAGGTGACGTCGTCATTTTAGATAACTTCGTTGATAGGACATCCAACCGCAAGCAAACATTTTATGATGGAGAACCTAACCACCCAATTGGAGTTTGCCATTTACCCATGGAACCACCCTTCTGCAACAGAACACGAGAAGTAATAATCCAAGTGGCAGAAGAACTTGGCATCTCTGTACACAAAACAGGAACAGTGGTTGCTATCGAGGGACCCAGGTTCTCGACCAAATCTGAAAGCATGATTTATCGGTCTTGGGCATGTGATGTTATTAATATGACATCTGTACCTGAAGTCGTCCTAGCTAAAGAAGCAGGCATTTGTTATGCATCAATAGCATTGGCTACCGATTATGATTGCTGGAGGGAAACTGGAGAGAAAGTGACTGTATCTGATGTACTGAAGATGTTTAAGCAGAATGTTACTAAGGTTTCCAATATCGTTACATCTGCTGTAAAAAAAATTGGTCAACAAAATTGGGATAGTACTCTATGCGAATTAGCTGATACTGTCCAGAGTAGTGTTATGTTACCACATTAACATGGAAATAAATAATATTGGAAATAAATAATATTATAAAATCTCTAGTAGATATTTTTTTTACACTCATAAAATTTTGTGGAGAAATATACGTTTTCATAAGTGAAGCAGTAACAAGGCTTGATAATGCTATCTGTTATATTGAATATGTATGTATGTAAATTACATAACTTACTGTATAATAAAATGGTAAATATCTCAAATAGGTCGACTTTTATAAATGTGAATAAATATACTTTTTTACCCAAAATTGAATTTAGGTTTGAAAAATACTAAAAATCAGCAATTCTATTCTGCTAGTGACGTCATAATACAGGGGGCAAAATATCCGATCTCTCTTAAGTTTTAGGAAAGGTGAAGAAAATTCAGTTCCACCTTGAAAAAAAGATATTCCTAAAGACATTGTCTTTCATGAAAATCACGAACCTTATTACTACCATAGTATAAAGTTTACAACCGGTTTCGATTTATTAGACCATTTTCAAATAATAAACTTGGTAGAAATTAGACAAAAAGTAATTTTCTTTATTCTGTATTCAATGTGAATTTCTACAAAATAAATAGGTCATCAATTGAACAAGTCTTACTTAATATGCCCCAAAACACAGTATATATACAGTATGTCCTAGCAAATAAAAAAACGTTAGTAGTTAAGAGTTCTGCGAGGACTAAAACCTAAAATGCAACTATCGGTTATCAAATTATTTCAGTCGTATATAAGGTTTGACAGAGGGGACACCTAATGCATCATAATGTACAAGATAGAAATCGTAATACACAGAAATTTACTCCATCATAACGTCAAACGATAGAAATCGCAATTGATCATATAGTACAAGATAGAAACGTACAGCGGCATAATGTACAGTTTCATAACGTAATTCAACATAATATACTTCATCATAACGTACTTTTTCATAACGTACTCCGTCATAACGTTAACGCATCATAATATCATTCGATCATAAAAACAATGCATCATAAACACAATGCATCATAACATCAAACGATCAAACAAAGTACGTTCTGATGTTTTACGTTATGATGAATTGCGATTATGACGGCTTACGATTATGATCTTGTAGCGTTTTGATGCATTGCGATTTCTCTCCTTTGATGTTATGATGGAGTACATTATGATAATTTGCGTGGACCCGGTTTGACAATATCCAATACTGTTATTGAAAAATGACAAGAAATGTTTGAAAGTGATTGTCAAAATGCACTGGAATTTGTAAAATAGTGGAAATAGTGGTAAAAAATACCAAAACATAATTTTTTTTCCTAAATTTAATGCAATTCTATATTTGAACGTGATTTTTGATTGTGATCAACTTTTTATCACATTTTTCGAACTTACCAAAAATAAATATACTTATGAGCAAAATTTATATTTTTTACACACCTTGTATACTACTAAAATAACTAGTTAACGGATGGTTGCATTGAAATTTTCAGTCTTTACAGAAATTGGAGATTTTTCTTGAAATTAATTATAAAAACGTTTTCCACATGGTTTCAATTTACTGATACATTATGAATGGTTATTCAAATCCGAGTCTGACAATGGGGGTCTCGAGAATGGTTGAATGATACAGGAAAATTGACTTAAGTTCTTTTGGTTCCGGAGATATACGGAAGAATAACTGAAAATATCAAAATTCAATTTTAGCTGTATCATTTTTATTTGCTTTGATATTGAAAATCTAAATAACTAGTTAACGGATGGTTGCATTGTAATTTTCAGTCTTTACAGAATACGAAGATTTTTTCTTGAAATTAATTATGAAAACGTTTTCCATATGGTTTCAACTTACTGATATATTATGAACGGTTATTCAAATCTGAGTCTGATAATGGGGGTCTCGAGAATGGTTGAACGATACAGGAAAATCGACTTGAGCTCTTTTGATCCCGGAGATTATACTGAAGAATAAGTGAAAATATCAAAATTCTATTTTTGCTGTATCATTTTCATTTGCTTTGATATTAAAAATCTATGCAAATAGATTTCCCATCAACTAGGTACTTCTTTGTCTTTTTAGGTAGGGTCTAGCCCGTAACCTATTTTATAAACTAACTCTGAGTTAAGTATTGGACTCCTTTCTGTCTTTACCGTGTACCGTGTGCTCATTGACAATTGACAATGACAAATTCAATATTTCTATTTTTATGTTTCTATCTGTCTGTTGTGCGGAGGTTAAATTTCCCGTCTTGAGTCTCGATATTCTTTACTAAAAAAGAAAAAAGTTTCAAGAAATTATTTTATCGAAATGGCAAATAATCAAAAGAAAAAGTCAGACAAAGGTAACACTCCAGAGGAAATATTAAGCGGATTTCATTCGTTAAGAGCCGAACAAAGAACACTTTCTGGTAAATTATCAGAATTTGAATTAGATCTGAATGAACACAAGTGAGTACTTTCTGCTTAGATATCTTTGTTATTTTGAATTGAAGTATGAAACGCTGATTTTTCATCATTAATTATCATAAATAAGAACTTGGGAACGTCCCTTTACCTGAAATTCTATTTATATTTCTCACACTCATAACCTGTCTTTTCCAGAATGGTCATCGAGACATTGAAAAATGTGAATGAGGATAGAAAATGCTTCAGATTAATAGGGGGCATTTTAACAGAGAGGAAAGTGAAAGATGTACTACCAGTGTTGATAACAAATCAGGAAAAATTGAAAGAATTCATTGAAAAACTCCACGAACAAATAGCTAAGAAGGGACAAGAAATTAATGAGTACAGAGAAAAACACAATATCCGATTTAGGGGTCTAGATAATCCAAAACAAGATGAGCAACCTGTATCCACATCAGAAGCCAGAGGAAATGTGTTAGTTTCCTAACGATAATACATGCTATCACATTCATTTTTTGTCATGCTACATACTAACAAATTATTTATTCATTTTATAGCTGTTCATAGGGTATTTCATTAACGAGTACTGTTTTATTTTAAGACATAACAACTGACGGCTTACAGATGAATATTTTGACTGTTGACATATTTGAGAACTTTTGAAGGCACCATAAGTTCTAATTTTGCTTTTCTGTCGTCTTTTCTATTTTTGAATTTATCAGTAAATTGATTATGAATTGTCGAGTATAAGATATAATGAAAAAAATGCAAGTAATCATATTTCATTTGAATAATTTCTCATGGTTGCTGTATTTCAACCCTTTATATTTTTTAAATCAAATTCTGCATTTGAAAAACTATTAGCATTAAATATTTGTTATAAAGCACAATTATTATTATTCACAAACGTCTTCAATTCTGTAACTTACTGAATACCTGCAGGGTTATTCTGCAAAAGTGGCTATCGATATAGTTTGCTGCAACATATATTGAACATATACAGTGCGGACATAAAAACCTCCCTATGGCAATATGCAATGATCATGGAAACTTTACATAAAAATTATTTTTGAAACTTTTTGATGAAAGTATATGATGTTGCTATATCAATCACTACCAAGAAAATACTATCAACCTTTTTCTAAATAGAAAAGAGAATCATGTGATCTCTTGTTCGTAATTAACACTGTGTCAAAGTCGTTATTCCGGTTTTTTGGCCTTGCTCTGCGAGTTTTTATATCTAACGTTCTATCTAATACTGCGGTAGATTTTATAAAACGTGATGAGCTAATGGTTGAAGTGATGAAGATGTTTTCAATGCCAAAACTACAATACTGTATTTGACTCAGGTTTCATATTATTATTGTGCACAATTAAGTGCAGGTAGCTAGATTTTATTAATGTTCATTGCCTTCTCGTTTCTATCCCTGTGCTTCTGAATTTTTATTGCCTCTCTATATATTCTTGGAGTTTCATTGTGTATCTTTGTGTCTTTGAATGAGATAATGTGACTGCCTTCTTTGAGAGAAAGGGCGGCTACAGCTGATTTATTGGTTTGAGGCGATAATTTCTCTTGTGCTTAGGGAAACCAGTACCTATATTTCTTTTCCTGGTTGCAATATGAACCGACTCGCAGCTACATGGAGTCATGTATATCCCGAGTCTTGCTGAAAGTTCTTTGTCTATGCCAAAAATTTTCAAAATTTATTTCAATTCATATCCTGACAATAATGAGTTCTCTCTAATAATTAGTTTCTCCAGATTATTGAACTTCTCTAGGGTCATTTTGTGAGTTATATTATTAGAGCATTTATTTTAATCATGAAACAAATGGGGTAGTATCTAAGAAAGATGTAACATTATTGCCTGAGAAAGCTATTCCTCAAGTCAAAAACGTATTACTCATGTGTGTTTATAAGCAAAAAACTTACAGAAAACTACTAGTTTTTTTGTTATTCCAATGTTTTTATACAATGGTTTGCTCTCAATTTTTGATTGAAAAAAAAATGAAGCAGTTCAGTGAAGAATGTAGCTTTTTATTCAAACAGTGAGTAGATAGGCAAGAGGTAAGTTATTGGTTTAATATATTTCGAGGAAGGCACACATAATATTCACATGATATGCTGTAAAGTCGTATCAGGCCTATGATTGGTGAAATACTTTATGCAAACCCTTATGTTTCAGCAAGAAGGGACACTTCCTCATGAGTCGGCATTTTCAATTTTGTATTTAAATTTTGAATATTACTGGAGTTTTTTCCCAACACCATATCGTTATTTTTACACCTCGACACGTGTTTCGATCACCAAGTGATCATCTTCAAGAGAAAGATAAAAACCAGTTTTATCTTCATTTTGAAGATGATCACTTGGTGATCGAAACACGTGTCGATGTGTTGGGAAAAAACTCCAGTAATATTCAATACTACACCAAAGGTTCCAAACAGTACATCATAAGTATTTAAATTTTATTTGGTATTCCAGGCAGTTTTCAAAGTTTTGTGCTATTTTGTGCTAGTCACGGGATATTGGAACCAAAGAGTTCATGGGGTACTCTGATTGGAATCTAGGGCATTCTTGGTTCTTCATAAAATGAAGGGATCAAGTTATAGTTCTGTGGGAAACACTAATGTTTACGTTTGAAAACAAATCTTGTTCCATCTATCAACATGTGTACAAAATTGGGTAAATCTCATTTCACACGTCGAGATTTTTGTAATGACCCAACATTTTCAAAAAGTCAAGTGTTTTCATATATTTCAAAAGCTACAAAAGAGTGAATAAATAGTGAAATCGCTGAATTTGTCTAGTGATACATCAGCAAATTATTTTAGAACTCCAGAACTCTTGCACAATTAGTGTATTTATATCCTCCAAACTAGATGTGGTGATGAAAAAGATAAAAATACACTGAATATGCTCCAGTTTTGTTCTGCCAAAGTAATTCGATATAAAAAGTATGAACAACAATACGCCTATCAGATTTGATGAGGATTAATTAGTGACTGGGTGTTATATTTAACTGTTGGCAATCATGATTGCCGGAACTGTCAATGTATTTATTCAAAATAATGCCAGGATATTTACCTTATCGGGAGTTCACTTACCCGGTACTTACCTAAAATGAATTTGGTTAGAAAATTAACAGGAAGAACCTCTAATTACCCAGGGTACTGATAATCACCGGGTCATTGGACATTGGAAACACTGGTTTATATACAACTTTGTTACCACAGTGATTTTGACAAGACTGATGTGTTATCACTGACAACTTGTCTTTTGTCGTTGTCAGATGTCCTTGATGTCATTAGAGGTCGTCAACGTCAAATATGAGAGAATTGTTTGATTGTTGTTTTTGTATAATTGGATTAACGAACCATTAAAAATGTTGGCGTCTGTAAGTGATCTTTGCTTCTATCCTATCTCACGTGTATAGAAAACGACTATTTATTTTTAAAGTTATTCTTTTTTAATTTATATTTTATGGGCTAATTTATTTCAGTGATGGTTCCTAAGAGGTCTCACCTCCTAAATCTTTAATGCCAAAGGTGATACAAAACTGAGTAAAAATCAACCAGAGAAAAGGTTTATTTGGTATGATTTTTAGGATACTAACAATTTTCATCAATATGCCAATCTATTGGTGATATGCTCATAGAAACAGTTATGGCTTAACCACAACTAGAATCCAAATAAAATTGATACTCCATGCGACTCCATCGGTCTCGACTCTATTGTTTTATATGGGAAATGAAACTGCTAGAGACATGGAGACTGAATCGGTAAAATCAGAGAATAGTTCAAAGTCTAGGCGGTCCAGGAGTCACAGGGATAGGAATAATTATAGACATCACTCACATCGAAGCACAAGGTAAGGTTCTCTTATTTATTAACATGTTCACTATTCACAATGAGCTGCATATGGCACCCTCACAAGAATAACATAACTCAAAACTGCGCTAATTTCAGTTGATACCATTTTGTAAAAAGAAATAAGTATTTAAACTATATAGAATAAGTTGGTAATCTAATTTCTTAACAATATGCACATGTTCTTTTCTTATTAGATGAATTTCACCAATTGAGTTTTAGAGTTTTCAAATGCTTAGTTCAGTATGGATAAAATGGAGATTATTTTCGGTAAAAAAATAGTAGTTTTTAATTTTTCATATGTTTACTAGGTGAGTTTACAGTGAGTTTCAAAATGAAAAATGTATCATTCTTCTATCCTTTTGTTTCTAAAATTGCACTTTTGAAAAATTGTCAAGCTATTTTTTCCAAAGTTTAACTTCAGTTATAGTTTATTTTAAAACAGTGTTTGTAGGGAATTTAATTGCCTATAAAACACATGTATTTTTTCACTTACAAATATTACACAATAAAAACTTCTCAACTTAACTGGGGAGAAATTTGAAAAATTAAACCTTTGGTCTTTTCTTGAAAACAGTGACAACTTATGTTAAAATCATTATACTATGAAATATGCTGTTTCAGGAGTAGTAAGTCAAGAAAAAACGAAGACATGGCACCATTCCAGACATCAGTTACCCTAACTCCTGATAATAGAGATGGTCACGAAATCATAGAAGTTCAAATTCTTCCTCAAGATGACAATTGGGGAGAAAACACCACTGCCATAACCGGAAATACCTCCGAACAATCTGAATCCACGGAAGACGTAAGTAATTGGCCTGGCGAACCCGACACCGGTTTGAGCTTCGTGTGCCAACGATATATGGGAGCAACATTAACTTATATGGTATCTCTTATAGCATTCTTGAGTCCTTTTGCTATGGTGGTATTGCCTAAGCTGGGATTTTTTCCTGCTTTAACTTCCAAGTTGGGCCTAGCGGATAGTGCGAAGTTATTAGCTTGCGGTTCAGAATGCAAAGGTCAGCTGGTTTCCTTGGCATTCAAACTGGTTATATTAGCGATAGGGGCTTGGGCGGTACTTCTACGGAAACCCCAAGCTACGCTCCCTAGGTTTTTTCTATTCAGAACAGGCATTCTGGCACTGGTGCTGGTGTGCACTTTTGCTTATTGGCTGTTTTATATTGTGCAAGTCACAGAGACAGCTCGAGCAGCAATAACCCCTGAAGAAACTGTGGATTACAAGGCTCTGGTGGCTTATGCCTCCAGTTTGACTGACACCTTGCTGTTCATTCACTATTTAGCTGTAGTTTTGGTTGAAATAAGACACTTGCAGCCTACGTATTACATAAAAATAGTACGTAGTCCCGACGGAGCCAGTTGCGCCTTTGCAATAGGGCAGCTGAGTATTCAGCGGGCTGCCGTTTGGGTTCTTGAAAAGTACTACACAGAATTTCCCATCTACAATCCGTATCTTGAACGCATTCCAGTATCTAAGTCTCGTAAAACTTCGTCCAGTTTCAAGTTCTACGACGTCGATGGGATGAACAGTTCTCAGATTCAGCAGTCTCAATCTAGGGCTATGCTAGCCGCACATGCTAGGAGGCGGGATTCCAGCCATAACGAACGGTTTTATGAAGAACACGAGTATGAAAGAAGGGTCAAGAAACGCAGGGCAAGATTGATTACAGCTGCTGAAGAAGCATTCACTCATATCAAGCGATTGCACAATGACCAAGTGCCTGCTATCCCGATGGATCCTCACGAAGCCGCTCAGGCAATTTTTCCTTCGATGGCGAGGGCTCTGCAGAAATATCTGAGAGTTACTCGACAACAGCCGAGGCATTCGGTCGAAAGTATTCTAACACACTTGGCTAACTGCCTCAGTAACGATCTGACTCCGAAGGCGTTTTTAGAGACTTATCTAGTCAGCGAACCTGTTTTACAGAACGACAAGGAAAAGAAGGACGTGCAAACGTGGGCATTGATTTGCGATGAACTCTTGACAAGGCCTATAAGAGACGGCATTATATTTCAGTTAAGGCAGAACGACGTGTCTCTGTTGTGCAATATCAAGAAAATGCCCCATTTTAATATTACCGAAGAAGTGATGGATCCTAAGAGCAATAAATTTGTTTTGAGATTGAATTCAGAGACGTCTGTATGACCCTTGGAAACTTCAAGGTCTTTCGATAGACTGATTTGATTCGCATATCTTTTTGTTGGCTAGGTTTATACAAGACCAAAAAACTTGGCGAACATTTTTTAAACTTACACTGTATAGTATTGTTTGTGTGATTTTTCCAAATATGTATAAAGAAGTGAGATCAAAGTGCCCTTCTTGAGTGGTTGACATTTAGACTCGATGTTTGTATTTGAATTAGGTAATGGAGTATTGAACTAAGTTTGTTTATCTCTGAAATTCAGTTGGATTTATTGGGTGAATGGAATAGTATGTACATGTCAGTTGTTTTATGAAACTTGTAAAGTGAATGAATTTTCAAACTATAGTGAAAAATATAATTTTCTGCAATTTGTCAACAGTAGAAAATATGCTGTATTAACCTCGCCTTCCAATGCTTACTTGTCATGTAGCAGTTGTAGTCTTGTTGCTTAATTTCTCCTCTGCACAACTTGTCGTAATTCTACGAGTTCATCTGATTGTTGACAAACTGTACATATATAAAGCTTATAGCTGAATTTATTTCTTTCCTGCTTCATTGAAATACTACGTTTTAGAGTTGAACTAAATAGAGACCATTTGTAGCACTTTTTTTGGGTTGGTCCTATGTGTATATGTCTTTATGTCAGTGATGTTATTAATGACATTTATGTCCTTAGTGTTTGTATTGCCATCTTTGAGTTTGACTTAGTCTGGCTGTACACGGACCACATATTTGCAGTTGAGGCAACCACAACATTGTGGTCACGTTGACTGCACTTCACAGTTGACCCAACCACATTTTTGTGGTCAACTTGCGGTCATATAAACCGCACTTGCAGTTGAGGCAACTGACATCAAAAATTGAAAGATGTGAGACTAATGGGAAGTCATTTTTATCTCATAGATTTTAAATTTATTTTTCTTGATATTTATTTAAAGTGATATTGCGAAATTGAATTATTAACTAACTTGCCATTTGATATACACAAAATAGCCAACTCAGAAAAAATACATATGCTCTAAATGAAATCTTTATCTGATATGGTCAGTTTCTCTTACATCATCAATGTGATTCAGTAAAATAATGAGTTGAAAAACCATGAAAACTGACAGTGGTGTTTTAAGAATTTTATTTCCGAGGGCATACAAAGAACAAAAATGATATCCAATTAAATGAATTATTTTATTGATAATGGTCTAGAAGAGCATTTTAAATTGTCCATTAATTTTTTTTTCATAATTCAACTGGGAATTTCAATATCTCTCAAAACATTTAGGGAAGCTCGGTTACACTGAACGCCTTCCTTTATATATTGACACGAATATTCATAAATATAACTTAATTTATTGAAAAAATATCTGAGACAATTATTGTAAATTCAATTTGTTTCGACCGTTTTTTTTGGAGTATCACTATTCCATACTAAGTTGCCTCAGTAAGATTTTTGAGATACCTGATGACATATCCAAATGAAAATTCTGAGATAAACGAAATTTTTGACACATTGACTACTGACAGTAATTTGAGTTGCAAATTTATTAATTTTTTTATTACTCATTTTGATTAAACTCTAAATTATAAAGGTTCTAGTTGTTTTACGAATTTGCTAATAATAGCAACCCAAATAGTTTGAAAATATAATGAAACTGTTTACAAAATCGCAACACGTGTCACAATATTGAAGAAGGTGCTCGTTTCTATGTCAATGTTCTGTTGATAGTTTTTTTTTTATATTTAGACCAGCAGAAGTAAAAATTTTATATTGGCTTCACTGGAAACGAGTATATGTTCCATACTCACTCGCAATAGAATATCAAATTAGTTTCTGTAATTATAGCTAACATTAATTTCCTTAAGGAAAGGGTAACTATTAAGCTGCCTACTTGATTATGATTGTTAACACTAGATGGTATCATTAACTTGTATATAATTCACACTATTACCTTCTGAAAGTTGCTTCTAGAGGAGGCAACATTGCAAATCATTAGGAAACTTTCCAACTATGAACTTGTTATTATACTGTAGAGGAGAGTAACAGAAATATGAAAAAGTAATGCTGCTAATTCATTCGAATGGAAATTTAACTAAAATGGAGCCAACACTGTAATACGTCGTGAACCTATATTTAATATTTTATTTCCAATTCAGTGATAGGACAGTAGATAGTGTGTCAAATTTAGGTTAATGTACTTAGAAAGCTTGAAGCAAGTTGCTTTCATAAAACAAAGGTATTAACGTCATTGTGATTGATTTGCACAAAAAACCTTGTAGAGGTTTAGCGGTTTTGGTATTGTGAAAATATGATAGAAAAATGAAATGTTGTTGAAAAATATTAGTATGTGGTGATCTCACTACACTGCAAAGTTTAAAAATACCTTGAAAATCTCAACAATTAAGTTTCTGAATTTCAGTTATCGACTTTTGCGAATTGAAACATTTGAGAGTATGTTACTTGAATTGTGAATTTTCTGGAATTGCAACTATGGTTTTATATTCACTTCTCACATAACATTACATAAAAACAGAAAATTTAATAAGTCTGCATTTGGAATGTTATTTTAAATGAAAGCTTTAAACCATGTGAACAATTTTTTCCAATATATAACCTCAGAGAATCTTTTACTATTCTAGAAAATAGTATGAACTGTTCGTATTCATAATATAATGCGTCATTTATTTTCATAAATACTCAAGTTTGGTAGTTTTTTACCTAGCAAGTAAGTAATAAAAAAGTAACTCGATGTACTTAATGAAATCTCATTTATAAGTTATGTACTTTTTTTATATAATTTTAAAATTTGTACTATTTATACAACTGTATTATTTATATGTATATTTTCTGCTCAATTTTTGATACTTGTATTTATTTTTTCTACGGTGGACCACAGGAATGTACAGTAACAATTGAGAAAACAAGTGTATTGACAGTTTTACTGTTGAATAAAATACCAGGAAGAACTTTTCAGATGTATTCATGCACTAGTCTTGAGTCATAAGTCACAAGTTTTAAGTAATAAGTAGTCGGAGCATTGATTTTCAGTGGGAACATTTATGCACTCATCATAAGTTTTTAGGCATAACAAATAATAATGAGTCAACACAAGGTAAGGTGATCCATCAACATTGTTTTGAAGCTATTTTCCGGGTTTTTTGGCCTGGGTCTGTAGGTTTTTATGCCTACAATTGTGATATACTATACATCAAAGGCAATGAAGAAATGGTTTAATTCCATTGGTGATGGGAGCGGCGTCGTTTCTATTGGTTGAATTTATTGGCCTAATATGTGAGCAATCAAGTGCAGGTAGCCAGAGTTCATTAATGTTAATTTCCTCTTCCTTTCAGTAAAAGTTGTTAGTAGTACAGTTATTTAAAACAAATTATTCGAGCAATACCAAACGCCAACAGCATTGGAGGACAGTGATACGCCTCTGTTCAGAGCATTTGTATGTCTTGCAAGAGCTCTAGCGGGGGTTACATTGAAAATGAGTTTGTGCGCTTGGGGGCTGGCTCGCCATCACGTTTGGCGGTTGCTGTACCATTGTAGATGTTACTCAATAATCTTAAATATTTGTGACTTACAACTCAAGATTAATGCATCAATCAATCTTGAATCTGAAAATGGTGATGACATAGCTATACATTTTCTAACCTAGAATCATAACAATTTCTATCTAACAAATTTATAAGACCTTAGCTGAAAGTGATCAATGGAATGATCATTGATGTACATTGATTGATCATCAGGATACCCAAATCCTTTACACTTTTCACTGTCAACCAAAAATTTGAAAGTAATAAAAACACAACCAAAAATTTGAAAGTACTCAAAAATATTTTGAGTAGAATAAACACATTTATTCGACTCAAAATATTGAGTAGAATAAATATTCTACTCAATATTTTTCAGAATACGTTTCCGAGTAAGTACCACTTCCTTATGCCCATCGTTTATGACAATACACTTGTAAACTTATTCTTGATTGCAGCTGATACACTCCTGACTATACGCACACACAGTTATTTGTTCAGAAAAAAGAATAGTGATACTCATATTTGTGCAATTTTTGTAATTAATGTAAAGCCATGTCTATAGCTCTGCTGTGGATCAGTATTTAAATTTTTTCCGGTGAAACGTGTACTGTAGGTAGCTTTTTATAAATTACTGTATGTGAATGGATAACGTGTGTTGAATAAACGATTTTTTTAGAGTTGGACTTTCCTTCTTCATATCCACTGAACAAAATATGTGTTGATTATTATTCACCATCTTTGGGAAAAATGATGAAAGAAATATTCGGTTGTGTGTAAAATGTGTAGTGATTAAATCTGTTCAAAATCTGTTTAAAATCTGTTTTTCTGTCGACACGTCTACGAACGACTACTCTCAAAATTCCAAACTTGTGCGAGCTCAGGACTAACGAGGTGTTACCTCGTTATTGTATTGTATTGTATTGTATTGAATCTTCAGCGGAAGTAGTTGTTGATTTCTTTTTTCATATGAATGGTATATGCATCAAAAAACTAATGTTTTTTTCACATCTTACGTTTTTGAAATTAGCCAAGTATAGTGTCTGACCTGTATCCGCTGTATGCTATGAACTGCAATCTTCCCATGAAGCTAATTTTTTTCACCCTCCAGATAGAACAAGGGCGGATCCAGAACGCCTTTGATGTTTACTATTTTTCAAAAATCTCCGAAATTTCAATCTCATTCCGAAAGCGATACTTTTTCATCAGACTAGCCAGATAAAAAAAATCAAAAACTAACGAGCAAAGGATCTTTTTTGAAATTTTTTGATATTTGATATTTAAAACGTTAAATAAATATCCGACATACGAATATGTAATTATTGTTTGTTCAGATGAGTAATAAGCATGTAATAACTAACCTAACCTGATCTATTAGACTATTCGATTATGTAAATTCAAGTGGCATTAGGTTGAGTTTGTAACGTCTGATGAGGACCATAGACTATAGTAAGCATTCCTATGCTCAGGTGTGGGTGATAGTGGTAGACAGAAGATGAAAGGTAAGCCACATGTCTGATGTTGTGGTGCTTGTTTTGACCTCATTATTTCCCCCAAAAAAATTACCCATACCTACCAAATAATAACGACTAGTTACTTTTGAAAGGAAATGTCAGTCTCAGAGGGGGCGAACGCCCCAATTGCTTTTCGCTGGATTCGCTACTGAAATGAAATATCGATCAGCTTTTTTGAAAGCCTCTGAGAAGTTGGTATATATAGATATCAACCTGCTCTTGGTTATTTTTGCCACAAATTGATTCAATTGTTTTATTTGTATTTTGTAGGGTTTTTTAAACACAAACCTGGGTTCAGTTGCATCACTTGTTGCCTGCAGCAGAGGTTGTGCAGTGAGCGCTTCTCACCATAGGCCCAGCCTCAATTGACCCATTCCTACCTCGAGGTTTACACCAGCCGAGCGTAATCGTAACATGGCTATTAACGCAACCTCCTTAACGTACAGGTCCAGAGGGGTCAGACCAGTAATTAATTCTATTGTCGCGGTTGGTGTTGTCCTCATGGCTCCTGTGTTTTTTAAACAAGCCAATCGCTGAATTTGATATCATTTTTGTATGGCCGTTGCCATCCTCTTCAAGTTGATCACTTGGTTATCGAAACACGTGATGAGGTGTTAAAAATAATGGTTTGGTGTTGGTATACAATTCCACTAATATTCATTAGATCAGTTTTGTTCACTGTTTTATTCGATTACTGTGGCGTAGTGCATCAGGAGTTCTTGCCACATGGTCGTACGATCAATAAGGAGTATTATCTTGAAGAAATGCGCTGCTTGCGAGAAGCGATACGAAGAAAAGGTCCGATATTCATGGCTGTTGCATCCCGATATTGCATCTGCTCTTTCTTCATTGCTTGTTCGAAATTTTTTAGCCAAAAACAACACTTTAATCATGCCTCAATCGCCGTTTTCATAAAATTGCCCCCATGCGACTTTATCTTATTGCCAAGATTGAAGAGTCCCTTGCAAATACGACATCTTGCTACGATTGAGAAGATAGAAAAAAAACGATGGCAAAAATGTATTATATCTGAGGGGAAATGCTTTGAATAGGATCAAACAGAAATAGATGAGTAAATAAATATTTTTTGAGAAACATAAAAATTCACATTTTTTTAACAGACCTTGTATACTGTATATCTATGTAAGAAAATTTGTCAGTTTTCTCCCATTATGAGTTTTTAATTTTTAATGTAGGTATTCTTATTTTTTCTTGCCAAAAGTAAAATGAAGCTACTATAAAAACTGTTTAAAATATATACACTTCGCAAAGTAATAGTCCTCAATTTTTTATTAAAGCTGTTTTGTAAAAAGTTGTCAAATATTATCGTTCAGTTCTTGATGCAGGCCCATAAGGCGAACTTGGAGAAATTCTAACGGACCTAAACAAATCCACAGGATACCTCAACAGGTAAAATATCATTCCCATCAGAACTACAACAGCCACTACCAGTATAATGATCAACACTCGGTGTGACTTCTTTCCGTATATTTCAGGATGGCACTCCATCAGGTCTTTATGGTTCAAGTCCATGACATTTTTCAGGTAGACGTCGGTACCTTCAGGATTCATATTGCACCTAAAAGGAAAAATAACGGAATCACTAGGTACCTATTATTTCAATAATCGCACGATGTAACGGTGCTTTCGTGGGAAAGCACGAAGGAAAGCACTGTAGGAAAATTATGAAAACGTTCTGACAGCAATGCCTGTACGACAGTAGTGAATAGTTTAGTTCGAGGTGTGTGGAAATGAACTTCGAAGCGATGGACAGCTGTATCTTGCCTATTACTTCTGACAATATCGCTTTGGGTGGAATAAAGCAAATAAGTCAACGATATTCGTGATAATATCTATAGATGGAATATGTCCCCAACCCTTCTTCGAGGTTCCAGGTTTCAGAACCAATCAGGGGTGTTTTCCGAATAAAATTTCAACCTATTCAGTATGTGCCTAGTAGCTGAGCTCCATACATACTCCATACAGCAATATTTCAATTCGACCCATAAAAGCATTAGGAGTCGCCATCGACGGTGCTCTGCTTGTAGAGGTGTTGGTCCTGCGTACTTTTATGACCCAGGAACTTCGTCAGTGGAAGCTGATAGAACCTCTCAAGTGTAACGGATCGAGGAAGAAAAGTTAGACCTGCTACGGCGGAATCGGGGGCTAAAATGAGTTCCGCGGTAATCCTTGGCGGCAAAAGGCAACTAAAAAAGGGAGATAATTCAGTGGTATTTTGATGGTAGCAGGTATACAGAGTAGGATAAGCCAACCTACAACACAGTAAAGGAGCTTCTGGGGTCTTCACGAAAACCTTGGCTCCACAGGTGAAAGATCATGGGATTGGGAGATATTCGAGGGATGATAATTTACAACATTATCTCAAAGATACCAAAACCATGCATAACTATACCAAACATATTTAATATACAACCGTCGGGTTGTATATTAGGGACCAGAACACATCAGTCTTTTAGGCTGAAGTGTTTGTAATCTTGCACATGGAAAATTGATTTCAGGCCTCAACGAAATTGGCGAATCAATATTTTCACACAAGCTCTGGGGCACTGATGATCCAAAAATGGCATCAAGATTGGTTTGGGAATGCCGAGAATAACCGAGGAACCTGACAGACAGACTAGACTAGAAGATATGATATACATTCAACAAGGGAGCTGTACAAACTAATCAAACGTAACGTAACATCTATACTACAATGACAATCACAAAATAGATATAATTTTAATGGGAGAGATGTACCTGTTCATGGTCTGACAGCAAATTATCATTGTTTGGCTTCATTTCTTGTTAGGAATAATCGCAACTCTTTCCGTTTTGTGCTATTCTATCTGGTCCTTTCTTTTGTTAAAAGATTTGTACCGACACTAAAACTTTTTCCCATAAAATATTTTCGTGGACCGCCGCTTCCGAATTGTGTGTATAAAAAAGTGGGCCTAAAATGCTGCCTTGGAGTACTCCTGTTTTAACTTCTCTCCAAGTAGAAGAAATATCATGAATATGTACTTTTTGTAAACTATTATCTAGATAAGATGATATCGACATCACTGATGCATCACTGAACCCAAAAAATGTAATATAGCACAAATTATTTTATGATTGATGGCGTCAAATGTTTTTTTATATACTTTCTGGCAAGTGTTTTTCTGAAGCTACTGTGTAGGTACTCTGGGAGAGACGAATGTTTCGGAATTTCGAAATATTTGTTTCCTTATTAATATTCATTTCTCCAATAAAAAATATTTTTTTTGTGTAAAAACATCTTGTAGTTGATACAGAAATGAAATTATTCCACTAAGGTTTGACAAAATGGGAATTTAACAATTTAACTAATAGGTAACTAATCACAATTTTTTATTTAGAGCAAATAAATGTTTTGAAATGTTTTTATGAATTATTACCATAGTATAGCATAGCACTACATTCTTTAAACGCAACTAGTTAACAAATTTTATTTTCTGATCATTTTAAATTCAAAAACCTTTGAAGCACTAATTCTGCATTTGTCTTCTATGCCATCTATTGCCATAGTTGGCATAGTGCCAAAATTACAGGTAAATATTTTTATGGACTCTTCTGTTCAATTAATATTGGGAAACTAATACGGCTAATATGCAAAAGATGGTGCCACAATAATCAATTCTTTATAATTCTATAAATAATTTCTAATGTACGCATAAAATTGACACATTTGGAAGGTATTTGAAACAAATACACATACATAATGGTCATGAAATGGAAGGTCATAAAATGTTGTCAGTAATTATGTTTTGATAGTTCGTAAAATGGAATATCATTCAACTGAAATCTTATCAATAAACCTTTTCCAGAAGTACGAAAAATCACAGCAGCGCTAGTAGTTCGGTAGGGACAAACATTGTCTAATCCTCATATAAACATATGGTAAATTACCATTGAAAAAATAATGTTTTTAACAGAAGAAAATGTTCCTGGAGCAAAACTGAAATTTGCAACTGTAAAGGATAACAATGTTGTAACATTAAAACGTTGGCTTGCATGC